>NIVC01001999.1:0-156981 GCA_002269645.1 Macrostomum lignano | reverse complement strand
TCTACTGACTGAGGGCTTTGAGCAAGAGGGAGCCAGCTAATCATGCTCTGATTAGTCAGGTCAACGACAGGAAAATTCTGCGCTGGTTTTTAATACATTTTGGTAGAATTTAATCGCCATTGTGTTCCAGTGGGACTTGCCGGGTTTCTCATCCTTTGCCTCTGGAAACAAACGGTAATAATGTTCAAAGGGTGATGAATTACCATCACTTTCGATTGATCTTCAAGAGGTAGACGCTGCGTCGCCGCCTCCAGAGAGTTGCGTAGCACACAGGAAAGAGCAGTGCTCACTAGCAGATTGTTCCATTCGGCAGAGGCATCGCTAGAATGAGCCTCCCACAGACTGCGGCGAGACGGGTCAAGGGCAAAGTGGCCGTTGATGTGAACAGGCAGATCGGTTGTCAGGGGAAGCGGCAGCAGGTTGAACACACGGTGTTCTCGGTGAACTTTTTGCTCTGATCAAGCCGCGCTGCCACTCCTACCTTCGGAAGTGCCTTCACTCGCCATTGGAAACAGCATAGCCAAGCTTGCTCTGGTCTTTGCTGGGAATGACGCTCGCTGAGTCAGCTGGCAACCCGAGTTGCTGGGCTACAATCCACTTACTGCTGGTGGAGTCAGGTTTCTTGTAAAAAGGTGTTATGGGTAGAGATCATAGCCTCATACACTTCCTGCGTGCACGAATGCAAGAGCTTCGGGTCGAAATCTTTCTGAACCAGCTGCCTGCCGATTTTCTGACACTCGCCTCTGAATCGAATGCAGGCCGATGGGTCCGATATAGTCGAGCTTGTTTCAAAGACTTTGGTCAGCTTGCCATCAGTGCCCAGTTCAGAAGTTGAATAGTCTTGACGCTGCTCAAAACAGTAAGATTTCCGCCAAATCTTCAGCAAACTTTTTTAAATAGTTTGTAGATATCATTAGAATTCAAAGGTTTTGCAGCCGGGAAAATCTCAGAGAGGCGCGCCGTTTCCAAAGTTCTGAGAGGCAGTCTAAAGACAGTGGAGCCGGTCGTGGTCTCATTGCTGATTTTGAATCCATCAAAAACGTCACGAAAATCGTCCCTCACTTCGTCAAGACCTTCATCTTTGTACATTCCGCCTGGACTTTCTGTGTTGGCATGCGGCATGTGCCTGCAGTGGGGGTCCATCACACACAGGACCGATTGTCAGAGAGAAACATCGGCACATCCGTCACGTGATAGACACAATTGAACCCTATGCCGTACTGCCCCGTTTTCCAGGGCTGGCTTCCTTTGGAGCCGACACCAAGCTTCTGAATTCCTTCGATGTCTTCGTCATTGAACGTCGTGTCATTGACAACTACAAGCGCCGGTCCCTGTAGCGCCTTCCACTCGTCGCTCAGCACCTTCTCTGTTCCGAGATTGCGACGATCGTTGATGAATTGCAGCCTAGTAGCACCGGCGTCATCCGCGTTCTGAACGAGCTCCTTGAAGATCTCGATGCCCAGAGGATAGCCTTGAAGAATTCCTTTGAGTCGAGTAGTGAGCTCTTCTTTTTGGCCGAACGGCAGCGGCACGTGATGTTTTCTCAGAGTTTGAACTCTCTGATCAGGGATTCGCAACTTCTCGCAAACGCCGTACGCCAAGTCTTTGTGAGCGAAGCGCAGCTTATCGACTTTGGTGAGCCACTTCACGCTGCCAAAACAAAGGTGCGAGCATCGGACTAGGAAGCCTTCATGATCTGGAGCGAAAATTTCAGATGGCTCGGGCAGCTCGCTAAGCTCACTCAGCCGCGTTAGCAGCTCAATGCAACTCTTTCTCTCACTATCCGTCAGAGCGGATCCACTTTTGTTCTCGTGTATTTCTTCAAGCACTCTGCAGTAGGTGGTGCAGTCAAATTCTTCGAGAACGCCAATCGCTTTAAGAAACGGCAGATACTTTTCATGACTAAAATAGCCCACTCGAAGGTCAGACGGCAGGCGAAACAGGTAGGGTGGACATTCTCGATCTTTAAAACTCAGAGACACCTGGTGTGGTTTTAAGTAGCCAGTATCCGAGTACACTATTGCTGGTGAGCTGAGACCTTCGAATTCAAGCTTTATCTCATCGGCCAGTTTAGGATTATTGATTAGAAGCTTAGAGAAATGTTCATACACATCCAGGCAAACAGGACGACTGTCGATGCTAAACGTTTGCGTCGCCCTACGCAGCTGTTCCCAAGCAATTACGCGAGGTACTTCCTTTTGTACCCCAATGCTTTTATTCAATGCTTCTCGGGCTAAATGATTGGTATCTGAAAGTACACAGCTGTCCAGAACTAACTGACAGAGAGAACCCAATGTCTCTTGTTTAGACTCGAATAGAACTTCCGGTGCGAACAGCTGAGTAACGGGGTAGTCATCCGAGCGCCAGTGCAGGCTGCAGTCGTCGGGCTTCCGCTTGGCTGGAAGAAATTCAACGCTGGCCAGCTCACGAAGGCGATCTTGAAATTCAGTTCGGTTTAGATCGAGATACTTCATCAGAGATCGCGCCCTCTTCAAAGCGTCCTCCAGGCGATTTTCTTGGCTCAGTGCTGACACGGTATTAGCTCGTTCAAGAACATGGTCAAATGGAATTTGAGACTGAAGCCAAGAGAAATTAGGACAGGTCGTAGACTGTAGTCCTCTTTGAAGTCTGTTCTAGGAAATACAGAGTCAGTTGGGAAATACAGAGCAGCTGCAGCGCAGTGCGGATCCAGCAGATCGCTTACTCGGCAAAGCCGATTTGATTGGTCAGGCAGGAAGTGGCTAGATTTAAGCATGCTCCTGATGCCCTCCGACATGAGCCAAACTGTTGGGTCCTGTGGTGCGATGTCTTCCCTACTCAGATTTTTAAGCAAAAATTTAAGAAACTCGGAGCACAAATGACGCTCATCATCAGACGAATCCCACAGACTGTTAAGTTGTTCCAGAAAATTGGCAACAAAGACTTCACCCGACCAGAGTCTGTGTCCAAGCAGGTTGAGGCGCACTGCAGCGGCTTGAACGCTGGACGCTAAGCCTTCAGCCAGGCCGGAGCCGGCCGGAATCAGTGACCGGGCCAGACGGCGCACAACATTGGCAGCTTCAAAGCCCAATGCGGCGGCACCCAGCGCCGATTCGTCGAGAGAAACAACTTGAGCCAGCGGCCGCCAGCCCACCGAGGTGTAAAAGATGCTTGGAGCGCGATCAGTTTCGATGAAGACAGTCCTGTAGAAACTCTCAATCAGAGGATGCCAGACACCGTTGTTGGCCTCTAGCAGCGGCCAGATCGAAGGTGCGCCCGTGATGTTTTCGGCAGTGAGTCGCTCGAGCGCAGACACCAGCGCGGCGCAGGCGGCTTCGCGCAGCAGGGCGGCGTTCCAGCGACCTGGGTGCCAGCGGCCCTCGGCTTCGTCCATGGTGGCCTCCTCCAGGTAGCGTCGGCTGGACGTGACTGCGAAGGCGGCGTTTACGTGGAACAGCAGCGGCGACTCGATGGGCAGCGGCAGAAAGCAGAAGGCGACGCCGCGATTCACCGGCTCAATCGCGGTGCCGCCAGCCGACAGGCGAATGGCGACACTGGCGACGGGGAGGCTGAGTCCCTCGCGTTGACGCGACATCTCCAGCGACTCGCCCGAGCCCAGAGCTACGCTCACCAGCCAGTTGTCCGAGGCGGTTATAGCGACGTTCGTGTCGATGCCAACCCGCTTCGCTTCCGTCTCGTTTATCTGCACGTCGATGTGCAGCTTCAGCTGCCCAGCGAAACTTCCATCGCCAGCGCCGCCGTTGTCACCCGCCAGATATTCGGCCGCAGCGGCCAGTACACGCGTCTGGGAGCGCAGATCCGCTGATTCGCTTGTGCCCGGCAACGGCCGAATGCACTTAATCAGGCTGCGACTCACTTTGAGCAGCGTGTCGGTCTGCAGCGAGCCGTTCGAGCCATCGCGCAGATGCAGCAGCCGGAAGCTGGACACGGACTGGGTGAACAGCAGCAAGTGGCGGGCTTGCTGAGCCGTCTTGTCAAGCAGGTCGCGCATCTCCTGCTCGCTGTAGGCCCGTTGGCAGATCTGCGATTCGCCGGCCTGCTCCTGAGTCCGCAGCGGCAGTCGGATGAGCGTGCCGGGGTAGGGCTCGGCTCCGAGGTCCGGGCCGCAGCCCATGACGCCGGTGTAGGGCGCGAACTGATGCGGATACTTGGCCAGCATGCGGCGCCCGGCCTCCTTGGAGAAGTTCAGCCTGAGGCCGGTGTCGCACTTGCGGTATTTGCGGTAGATCTGACGAAGTAAGGGTCAATAGAAAATGTAGCATTCATTTATTTAACAATGGGAGACCATTAAAATAATAACTACGAGCGTATATCAACCAACGAAAACTGGTCGGAAGATTAAGCTGCGCTTTGGACGCCCTGAAGGACGGTAGAGGTTCAGGATTGGAGTGAAACTAAGGACATGGGGAAATACTCTAGCCAGTGAAGTACAGTTGGGGGTCAAATACCGTAGCCAGAGGGGGTCAAATACTGTAGCCAGGGGGTCAAATACCCTAGCCAGTGAAGCACATTGGGAGGGTCAAATATCCTAGCCAGTAAAGCACATTGGGGTGAAAGCTTCCATTGAAAAGCCGGGGGTGACACTGAGGCCAGGTGGTGAAAATACAGTAAAAATGCCATAACAGGACAGGACACCTTGGTACCTTTCAAGTGCCCCCACTGGGAAGGCGCTGGCAGAGCTGCTCAGAATCCCCCCCCCACCAAAGCTTCTCACCTCCTCCAGGAATCCACGGCCACGCTTCTCGCCGTGCGGGTCAAGCAGCTGCAGCTGGCAGCCGCTGAGGACGGCCGGCACGTCCGTCAGGTTGTAGACGGCGTTGAATCCGAGGCCGAATTTGCCCACCTTCGCCGCCTGCGCCTCCTTGGTGGCGCCGCCAAGGCTCAGCAGGTTCTTGAAGTCGTCGTCAGTAAACTGCGCGTCGTTGTGCACCCAGAGGCAGGGGCCCTGAGAGGCAGGTAGGGCGAGGGGGCGGAACACCCAGCAGTCAGCTTTGTCGGAATTTTTTTTACCTGAGATGTTTCTCACATTTGGTGAGCTGGGACTTAACAAACTTTTTGGGATGACACGAGATCAAAAGTGATTGGTTGAGTAGAATTTGGAGAATCGCGATTGAGTGAGTTGTGATTTTTTGTGAATCGGGACTCAAATGATCTGGATTAATTGAAATAGAAACTTGAAGAACATCATTTTTAGTGTTTGCGTGTGCTATTTGCATGGCACCCAGTCCAATATCAAGGACTACTCAAGTAGGACGGGAAACTGGCACCCAGTCCAATGTCAAGGACTACTCAAGTAGGACGGGAAACTGGCACCCAGTCCAATGTCAAGGACTACTCAATTAGGACGGGAAACTGGCACCCAGTCCAATGTCAAGGACTACTTAAGTAGGACGGGAAACTGGCACCCAGTCCAATGTCAAGGACTACTCAAGTAGGACGGGAAACTGGCACCCAGTCCAATGTCAAGGACTACTCAAGTAGGACGGGAAACTGGCACCCAGTCCAATGTCAAGGACTACTCAAGTAGGACGGGAAACTGGCACCCAGTCCAATGTCAAGGACTACTCAAGTAGGACGGGAAACTGGCACCCAGTCCAATATCAAGGACTACTCAAGTAGGACGGGAAACTGGCACCCAGTTCAATATCAAGGACTACCAAGTAGGACGGGAAACTGGCACCCAGTCCAATATCAAGGACTACCCAAGTATAAGGACGGGAAACTGGCACCCAGTTCAATATCAAGGACTACCCAAGTAGGACGGGAAACTGGCACCCAGTCCAATATCAAGGACTACCCAAGTAGAAGGACGGGCAGTACATTTCTGAGAAAAGTTAAGCAGGCTACTCACCCTATTAGGGGGCTGTACTTGTAGCCTAGTGGTTAGAGCGTCGGACTCACGACTTGAAGGTCGGGGGTTCGATTCCCGATCCCACTGGAACAATTTGTGCCCTTGAGCAGGACATTTTACTCTGCATTGCTTCAGTTCACCCAGCTGTAAAATCGACTTCTCGGCTTGGGGCTCAGCACTCAGCGAGGGTAATTGAGGGTGTGTGGCGACCCCCCCCCCCCAGTCCTTGGACTGAACAGCCGTACGCAGCCTTCAGATGCGCCGCGCAATAGCTGCGGCTGAGCTGTCTGTCGGCTGCACATCAGGCGTAATTGGGCAGGTGTAATTAGATATTATTAGCTTTATTATTATTATTACTAGGCAGGCTGGTTTTCGCCGAAAAATACACTATGGAGATAGGAAGTCATTTTTTTCAGCACAAAAAATTGTTATTGCTTTCGATAGCAGGCAGACCCAGTGTTCATTTTTTGATATGCTGTGCTTTCTTACAGCTCTATTGATATTTGTAAAGCTTTTCCTTCAGAAAATTAGAATTCCATGTAAACTTTTTATTCTACGCACATTTGCTGCATCTAAAAATCATAAAAATAAATGGCACAGCTCAAATATTTGGTCTTAAAGATATTAAATCTATTTTATCATCTCTGGATTCTCTGCTACGCATATTGCTACACAGTCAGCTAAGAATGATAAAATAGATTCATGAAACCAATGAGCCGTGCCATTTTAATGCTTGTTAGGCACAGGACATGCGCAATTGTACTTAGAATAAAAAATTAACATAGAATTCTAATTTTCTGATTGAAAAGCTTTATGAATATCAATAGAGCAATAAGAAAGGCACAACATATCAAAATATGAACATTGGGTCTGCCTGCTATCGAAAGCGATAACAAATTTAATATCAAGAAAGTGAAAACGTCCTAGCTCCGTAGCCAATTTTCAGCGAAAACCAGCCTGCTTAACTTTTTCTAAGAATCACAGTTTCCCGTCATGGAAGTCCTTGTAAAATACTCATAGAATGGCGCTCAGTCAAATAAAACGGCGCCCAGTTGATTAAAATGGTGCTTAGTCAAATAAAATGGCGCCCAGTTGATTAAAATGGCGCTTAGTCAAATAAAACGGCGCCCAGTTAACTAAAATGGCACTGAGTCAAATAAAACGGCGCCCAGTTAACTAAAATGGCGCTCAGTCAAATAAAAGGGCGCCCCGTGAAATAAAATGGCGCCCCGTGAAATAAAATGGCGCCCCGTGAAATAAAATGGCGCTCAGTCAGATAAAATGGCACTCAGTCAAATAAAATGGCGCTCAGTCAGATAAAATGGCACTCAGTCAAATAAAATGGCGCTCAGTTAACTAAAATGGCGCTTAGACAAATAAAATGGCGCCCAATCAAATAAAATGCCACTCAATCAAATAAAACGGCGCTCAGTCAAATAGAATGGCGCTCAGTCAGATAAAATGGCACTCAGTCGAATAAAATGGCGCCCAGTTAAATAAAACAGCGCCCAGTTAACTAAAATGGCGCCCAGTCAAAAAGGACCCCCTCAATGAAAGATGCTGGCTACTCCCCTGCATCAGCCAACACAATTAGAGCCGCCCGCCACCCACCTGGCAGTCGGCCATCCGCCGGCCCATGACGGTCTCGCGCCACTGCAGATTGGCCCGGCTGTCGTAGATCAGCGTCACCTCGGTGGCGCCGGCGTCGTCCGCATTCTGAATGAGCTCCTTGGGGATGGCCAGGCCGTCCGAGTAGTCGCGGAGGATGTTGCGCAGACGGCGGGTCAGCGACTCCGACTGGCCGCAGAGCTCAGCACCTTCGGTGTCGCCGTCTGACTCTGACTCCGAGCTCATGTGTGATTGACACTCAAAACTTGTTCAAACGCACACAGTTGTTGATAATAATACGTGCCAACAGGCGTTGTAGCTTATAGTTTTCAACTCCAGGATTCGTTCGGTCGTTCTGGTTACTTGCCTACTGGGCCATTAGGCTTTTATAATAAATATAAGGATGTCAGTGTGTGGGGGACGGCAGGGAGGCTTTGGAAAAATTTCCTGGAAATTCTCTACATATAAGAATGTACATGTCTGCGACTGACTTATACGTGGGTTCAGTTTCTTAAAATATCTGCGCGGAGTGTACATGTGCGTACACTGTAAAGATAAGGGCGCCATGACACTCGGTTTTCGTAGAAATGATCTGCAGGGCGGAGGCCTAGGGCCGCGTATTCAGGACTATGCAAATGTTAGTTATAACAATTATAATAGTTATGTACCACATCTACACGTGAAGATTCGGCCGGGGAGCGAAGTCACGGCTCAACCGATACCGATAACCGAGGGACAGACTGGTGGCTCGACTTGCAAAATTACTGGAAGTTGGACTCTAGACTAAACCTCTACTAATCACCCTGACTTAACCGTGCAAACTGACTGATAGCAAATAATTTATCTCGCCCCGTAGCAACGCGCTAGTTTTATGTCGAGACCCCCCCCCCCGAGCGGGCACTCTCGCTACTCAGGACTCCGTTTTGCAGTCCCAGAAACATCTGGATCTGGATTAGTTATTTGTGCTAAAGGCACGGAAGAGTAACTAAAAGCGATCCCGATTTTAAGCCCTCCGAGGCACGGCTAAAAGAATGACCAATACCAACCCGCTAGACAAACCAATGACGAACGAAGCCGGAGATCCAAGAGGGTCGTCTTACATGTGTTACTCCCAAACCGCTCAACCAAATGGCACCAATTGTTTCACCCACCAAAAGCAGTTTGCCTTGCTTTTTCTGGAATTCACTTCACTCATTCCCCCAGGACAGGGAGGGGATAGGGCTTAATGTACAGAGCGGTAGGAACCGCGAGCGTGGAGGGATTCCGTACGAGAGGCTCAGCTGGCCTTCGCGTCGCCGTGCTGATCCTGGATGGGGACGCCCGCGTTCAGAAGGCGACGGTTTGGTCTTCATCGCTTCCACTCTTGATGATAAAAAACCAAGATCGAGGAAATTTCCTGCCAGGAAGGGTTCCATGTGGGTTCCGTACTCAAGGCAGCTCGACAAGCGCGGCTTGTTGTCCTAGTAAATCAAGTGTGGCAGACTATGACGACCGCCTTCAGCGCTAGCAGGCAGATGATCCGAGATGGATCGGGTCGTGTCCCGGCCACTCCAACCTAGCTCGTTCGTTCAGAGCCTCTTCTCCACACTTCCCTCTTACCTTTCCACTGCGAAATCTCCGTGACTGAATTTCAGAGGCTGAAGTCACCCACTGTGGATATTTCGGACTGCATATGCTTAATCATTGCCTTGTCATGCTGAATCAGGCTATAGAGAATGTCTGCAGCAAATAAGAATAGGAAGAGAATCAGTGGTTTTAAACACATTGATTTTGTGGCCGAATTTTAATATATTTTGCACCCTTGTGATCTACTTAAAGTATTGAAGTAACGGAAGGGAAGTGGCTATTTATAAGCAATAATGAATTCTTCAAAGACCTAAAAAATCTCTTCGATTCGGATTTTCATATATAAGGGCTGCACAAGTGAGTGAGTGTATTTGCGCTACTGCAAAGTCTTCAACGTTTGCGTATTAAGAAGTTTCGGTGCTTTTTGTCGACACGAGTTTAAGAAAAAAGCCAAAAGAGGCCGCCAGATGCGAGTTGCGCGGCGCGAGGGAGGGGAAAACAGCCGGTTGGGATTTTATTGTACATGCGGCTGGGAAATAAAAACTGTGGCGGGACCCCGTTGGTTACTATGGTTACAATAGCCTGCGCTCGCGGTACAGCTTGCTGCCCTAGGGGAGAGGATTTGCTGGCGAACCAACGGCCCAGCGCTGTGCTATGGAAGTCACGAGATTTCCAATGCGATGGGGAAAATGGGACAGTGCAGTACGGTCAGAAACGAGTTCAGGAATCGGTCGGTTGCGAGATAAGCGCGAATAGGAAACGAAAGAGACCCGCTGCTTAAAAGCTGTCCGCCTCGAGTCAGTGCCCGGCCTCGCCCAGGCCTTGCCGACTCCAGAAGGACTTCTTCGTCACCGGCATGTTAAAGTCGAAGATGCAGGCGTGCGCGGCCGAGAACGGCTTGGTAGACAGGTACTGCAGGTACACCAGCATCTCTTCGGTGACGAGGTGCACGTAGGCTCGGGGCCACTCGGCCCGCAGCAGGACATGACCTGGAAAAATAGCGATAGTCAAGCATTGTTGAACTCGCACCAGTAAAGCTCACCCATACTACCCAATATACTACTCACCTTCCATACTAATGAGTAGTACAACGCTGTAGCTGCTGTAGTGCTTTGGCTGGTCGCCTTCTTCGTGGCCGTCGTGCTTGAAGACGAACAGCACGCCGAGGGAGCCCACTGGGTAGATGCGGCTGGACCCGCCCTCCGTGAACTTGACGCACTTGGACACGTCGAAGGTGCGCGGATTGGCGAGACTGCTCAGGGACTCAAAGTTCGGATAAAACTCGATCGTCATGCTCTGCCGGTTGAGCACAATGAG
The DNA here is from genome assembly GCA_002269645.1 of Macrostomum lignano. Lineage (NCBI taxonomy): Eukaryota > Metazoa > Platyhelminthes > Macrostomidae > Macrostomum > Macrostomum lignano. The sequence continues at coordinate 146,639 of NIVC01001999.1, read as the reverse complement.
GTCGCCAGCGCTGCTGATCGCGTGCTCCCACCAGACCGGGCCGGCGGACTTCTGCAATCCGGAGGTCGGCCGCGGCAGCCGCTCCAGCGAGTGCAGCTGCTTCAACGTGATGGTATCCACCAGGATGCACTTGGTCCGGCTGGACACGAACAGCAGCTTGCCGTCCGGAGACAGCGAGTAGTGCTCGCTTCGCTGGACATTGTGCTTGCTGAACTTGTTCAAGATCTTCCTGTTGGCGGTGTCGTAAGAGCAGAAGACCAGCGGCTTGCCGTTTGGATTGTCCTGCACCGAGGCGGAGCCACCGCCACCACCGCTGGTGCTGCTGATCTCGTCGGGGCCTTCCACCTTGGAGATGAGCAGGATGGTGGTAGGCGAGCTCCAGTGGAAGCTGAGGTATTTCTCCGTCTTGTTGAACCCGGTGATGCCCAGGAAGATGACCTGCTGAGGCACCATCACCTGCTCGTTCCAGAAGGTGAAGGTCGATTGCCGGCCAACACTCATGGGCTTGCGAGAGTCCTGCACGCACCAGAGAGCGCCAAGCGGAATCCGGTTGTTAAAGGCCGTCACCGTGGTGACAATCTCGCCAAGGGAGGTCTGGTAGACGCCGACCTTGTCCATGGTGGCTAGGCTGTAGAACTCGATCTTGGACTGGAACACCACGCACAGGTTGTCCCGGTTGTCATAAGACACGATGCCGCGCGGCCGGTGGTCCACGTCGAACTCGATGGTCTTCTTCTTGCAGTTGTTCTTCTCCTCGGGGACTCGCTTGTTGATGAAGATCTTAATCTTGTCGGCTGTCAACGCTGCGAAGTAATTGGCCGTGAATGCTAGCTCGGCGATGTTCACCGGGAAGCGGACGTCCTGCGGGTTGACGCCGAGGATCCAGTTCACCTGCCGGCGCAGGTGATCGCTGCTATACCTGGCGTCCTCGTTCTCTTCCAGCAGGGCCATGTTGCTCATCGGCTTGACGCCCCCGGAGTGCCGGGCGGCAGCGGCCGCTGCAGATGCGGACGCCACTCCGGCCGCCGCGGCAGCCGCCTTAGTCTCGGCCGCCTGATTGACCAAGTTGCTGGCGGCAGCGGCGGCGCCGTCCGCGTGAACTGTCGAAGCCATTCACTGCTTTGAACTTTTATAGTTTTACAGAACGGATTTTCGACTGCTATTATCGAGCTCGGCTCAGAAAGCAAAATAAGCATTTGGTTAAAAGCATTAAAGCCCGCCCAGCCTTCATCCCGCACGGCTAAGTGGGGGTCGAAAAATACAGCCCTGGGCGACCGATAGCTGGGCCATAGACTACCTTTTAGTGGGCTCAAAAAGCTAGAAAGGTGTGTTGGTTTTAAGCGCGAGCTTGCCTAATAGTGGCCGCCTCGTGCACAAGAGTGAGAGAAGTGCAAAACTCTGTTCAAAGGGCTACTCATGAAGACATCCCATTTGCATTCCTGATCCCAGTTGCCTCGAATCCCCGTATCTCACTATTTGCAATAAATTTAACTATTATTTCCTAATTCAATCTACCTCGCAGCTCCCTCAATCTTTGAGAATCCGCCCCTGATCCGCTCACAGTCCTTGAGAATCCGCTCCTGATCCGCTCCCAATCCTTGAGAATCCGCCCCTTCAGTCCTTGAGAATCCGCCCCTTCAGTCCTTGAGAATCCGCCCCTGATCCGCTCCCAGTCCTTGAGAATCCGCTCCTGATCCGCTCCCAATCCTTGAGAATCCGCCCCTTCAGTCCTTGAGAATCCGCCCCTTCAGTCCTTGAGAATCCGCCCCTGATCCGCTCCCAGTCCTTGAGAATGCGCCCCTGATCCTCCCCTTCAGTCCTTGAGAATCTGTCCACTGATCCGCCCCTTCAGTCCTTGAGAATCCGCCCCTGATCCGCTCCCTCAGTCCTTGAGAATCCGCCCCTTCAGTCCTTGAGAATCCGTTCTTTCAGTCCTTGAGAATCCGCCCCTTCATTCCTTGAGAATCCGCCCTTTCAGTCCTTGAGAATCCGCCCCTTCAGTCCTTGAGAATCCGCCCCTTCAGTCCTTGAGAATCCGCCCCTTCAGTCCTTGAGAATCCGCCCCTTCAGTCCTTGAGAATCCGTTCTTTCAGTCCTTGAGAATCCGCCCCTTCATTCCTTGAGAATCCGCCCTTTCAGTCCTTGAGAATCCGCCCCTTCAGTCCTTGAGAATCCGCCCCTTCAGTCCTTGAGAATCCGCCCCTTCAGTCCTTGAGAATCCGCCCCTTCAGTCCTTGAGAATCCGCCCCTTCAGTCCTTGAGAATCCGCCCCTTCAGTCCTTGAGAATCCGCCCCTTCAGTCCTTGAGAATCCGCCCCTTCAGTCCTTGAGAATCCGCCCCTTCAGTCCTTGAGAATCCGTCCCTTCAGTCCTTGAGAATCCGCCCCTTCAGTCCTTGAGAATCCGCCCCTTCAGTCCTTGAGAATCCGCCCTGATCCGCTCTCCCAGTCCTACGTCCCCCGTGTTCAGCTGTACACGTACTCGAACCAGACTGCAATATTAATGAGCTAATAAAACAAGAAAAGCTTAAGAATGATTCATTAAATTGATTATTTTTAAACCCACATCACGTTGCTTGCCACCAGCATAGGCAAAGCTTAACTTCCCTGCAGCTTAAAGCACTGCGCACTTTCTACTTAACGATCAAAACGAGAAATTGAAATAAGCAAATCAAAGCAGATTAAAAGGCTTCAACAAAGCAGAGCCAGCCAGAACGAGATGAACATTTTGTGACGGACCAGCTTAAATAAACCGTAAAATTTGGGGGCACACTACTGACTGTGAGTAGCATATATGAGTAGTACGGAAATCCAGTCAATTTTTGGCAGAAAATGGAAGACCAAACAAATCGTAAAGAACTCGTACATACGGCAAAAATGTAAAGTTTAATTTTTGTTAATAACAACTGTGCACAGTCAGTTCAAATACAGAAGCAGTTAAAAACAGCTGGGAAGACAAATTAGTAAAACAAAACACTAACTGGGAAATCCGACACCAAAGCATTGTATAGCTGTATACAGAGAACTCCTTCAATAATATATGCTTTGCAAATAAATACAATTCACATGAGTAAAACTGGAATATACTACTCAAATTTAATAGTAAGTAGTAGTCAATTGAAGGTATTCAGGAACGAAAATACTAATGATAAATACATAATACAACAATTTCAAGTCGTCAAGAACAGATGAATTTGAACCCCGACCAGCAGAGCTAGGGATCCTTCTCGTCACGTGACAGCCCCCGCCTTGGATGATTTACATACATGTAGACTAGAGAGAGAGAGAGCTAGCGCTTAATTTTGTACTTTTTTATACATGTAAGGCGATGGACTCAATGGGAGATCATGAAAACTAGATATAATCCCTTTTATGATGGGATAAATCTGAGAGATGCGGCTGTTTTTGGTAGAAGCTGGGATTTCAAGTCACCTGATAAAATGTACTTCAAGTCCGGGCTGGCTAGCTAGGAGCCGCCGTTTCTTCAGCTGCGCCATCTTCGGGCTCGACGTCAGCATCAACTCCGCCAGCCTCAGCCAGCTGTCGCAGCCGCTCCGATCGCTCCCGCTGCAGCTGCTGCTGCCGCTCCGACTCGCTGGTGTCCGGCGATGCCGCCGAAGCGCCGCCGCTACCGCCAGCGATTCTTTCCTGAAAATTCAATTTAAAAAATGGCAATGACAGCCAGCAAGGTGGTCAGCAGCCAGGCCCGTTCCGCTGATCCCTGAGTATACAGCTCACACTGGGTGTACAGCGGTCGCCTGAGCACACAGCTCACATAGGGTGTACAGCGGTCGCCTGAGCACACAGCTCACACTGGGTGTACAGCGGCCCCCTGAGCACACAGCTCACACTGGGTGTACAGCGGTCCTGACCTTTCATGGACAAGCATGCCAGATTGTTTTGTAAGAAGCCAACCCTTTTCTAAGAAATTGAGTTTTCCACACTTCGATTTCAATTCCAAACGGATCACACAACCACGACGTACATGTAAATATTTTATACTTCTACTCATACTACTACCATCTCTTAACAGTAGCCAGAATAGAGTTTTTCTAGAAAGTTCTGTTCTTCTATCTGACCTTCACGCTCGAGTAGGCGTTGCCGAAGGATTTCGCGGCATTGGAACTTCTGGCCGCTGTCCACCTCTGCGACAGTTTGGCGGCCACGCTGTGCGCCAGGCCGGATGTCCGGTCCTTGGCGCCTTTGGCTGCGCTGGCCGTGCGCTGGTAGCTGCGGGGAGGCGAAACAAGCATAACTGTGCTCGGGTAAAATGTTGAGACACCTCCAGAGTGGAAAATTTCCAATTGGCAGTCTGTGCAACTCCAGAGGGAGGGGGCGCAGCCCAGTGGTCTGGCGAGGTGCTCTGATGTGCCAGCGGCCCAGGCTCGATTCCAAGTACAGTCGCATTAATTTGGGGCTAAATTGGAATCTCGGCTTGGCTCTGCTCGTGCCTGCTCAGGGGAGTCGGCGGAATGGGCAGTAATGCCTCGCGCCTGTTGTGGGACAATGTCGCTTAAAGTGCCTCTAACCAACAGTGCAGCTCGAGTGGAAATTGAAAGCTCTCAGCCACATCCAGTCATGCATTAACTGTGCGACTCACGTCCCAGACTCCTTGAGCTGCATCCAAGAGGTGCGAAAATCGGTCCTGAGCTCGCCAAGAACGGTGACGCCGAGGCGGCGCTTCAAATCGTTGGCCCGGCGGAGCTTCGAGTTGAGCACCTGGCGCAGGGTCTGGATCTCCTCCTCGGTCTGCGGGCGGTCGGCAGTTTAGGAGTTTAGGGTCAGACTGCTGAGTGGTGAAGAGTTTAGGGTCAGACTGCTGAGTGGTGAAGAGTTTAGGGTCAGACTGCTGAGTGGTGAAGAGTTTAGGGTCAGACTGCTGAGTGGTGAAGAGTTTAGGGTCAGACTGCTGAGTGGTGAAGAGTTTAGGGTCAGACTGCTGAGTGGTGAAGAGTTTAGGGTCAGACTGCTGAGTGGTGAAGAGTTTAGGGTCAGACTGCTGAGTGGTGAAGAGTTTAGGGTCAGACTGCTGAGTGGTGAAGAGTTTAGGGTCAGACTGCTGAGTGGTGAAGACCAGTTTTTAGTTGGGTTTGTAGAACTTGACTGGCAATAACCCGTTCCAGTATATTGCTACTTCTATACGTATATTACAAGTGAAATACTGATCGATAAATTAAAAATGCAATTTAATTTATTGCATTTATCTATTTATTTATTTATTGCATTTAAACCGTACTTACAGTAGAACTATAAGGAAAATAATGAAAATGTTAAATACTGTCTCAGTATAAATAAATGAGGTAAATAATCTCTGACAATTTATAAAAATTAAGACTGCCAAAGCAGTCAAACCAACACTGCGTATTTTACCTTCTCCAATTCCAACATCCAGTCACGCCTCTGAATCTCTCGCTCCTCCTCAGACATGGCCTGCAGCTTGGCTTCATCACTGTTGGATGCCTCAGTGTGCTCAGCATTCGAGCTTTCACCATAGTCTCCTTGTGCTCCTGAAAAATATAAAAAGATGTTAAAATACCAATAGCCAAGTAAAGTATACAGTGGATAAATCTATTTTTGATTAAATATTTACAGCCTTTGCAATTTGCTTTTAAAGTCTTTTGGAAAATTCAAATGCAATGAATATCAAGAAGAAGAATATTTTAATTTTTAGTTATTCCTTTAAAATATTGTAGTTTGCTAAAACCATGCATACAAATACTCCACTGGGTAGTTCTAGTTAATGACATTTGTAACATTAGAAAGTATTATTATTGCTAAGTAACGTTTGCTTGTGCTATGTGCCAAAATTATTTTTATTAAATAAGTTTGCTTGTGCTGTGCTAGAATGTTTTTACAAGAAAATACAAGAACATAAAATTATGTATTCATTTCCCAATTGATATTCAGATTTATATTCAAATTTTAACAAAGCCACTATAATATTTCTTTACTTTAAACAAAATATGTTCAAATTGTATTAAAATAGAATTTTATTTTTAATAGTATTTTCTATTTAAAAAATAATAGTAAAACATGCATTTGAATCCTTTTCATTGAAATACAATACTAATGTATATAATTGAAAAAACCCATCAATATATTAGTGAACAAAAAAGTGCCAATTTTCTATCTACAAAAACATTACCTTATTAAAAGTTTTTGCCTTGCACCAAATTCTGTTAATTTTTGTCTTGCACCAAATTGCACCAGATTCCCCCCTGCCAGCTATTGTGCTATAATTTTCTGTGAAAAAAGCCATCTTCTTAACCATGGCCCTATTTATTATATTATTATTATTATATTCATTATAATTATAAATAGGACTTATACATTTCTTAATATTTTTATTTATATCAACTCAAAAAGAATCACTCAAAGTTTGAAAATGATAGTTTATACTGAAGATATTTTAAAATCAAGTTTTTTAGCTTGAAATAAGTGACAAGATTTATAATAATATATGGCCAAATATATTAGAGACCTAAATTTATATTTCTCTAAAAATTCTAATATGAAAAAATATAATTTTCTCATTCTTTCTAGAACTAGGTACTTGAAATTAATAAAAAAATTCAATACATTTATTGACTAGGCCTATTGTCTGCTAGTGCCAGTGTCAGTTAGTTATCCTTGAATTTTTTTAGTATTATCTCTTCTCTTAGTAAAAAATCCCTGTCTTACATATTCATGTCTTATAGTATACTAGATTATGTTTATTTAGACATGGCCAACATTTCTATAAGCTCCAGAATTATATGCACAGTCATCACCAGAAAGCATCTAGAAAGCATACCCAGCAAAAAGGAGTGCATTTATTTAAACATATTTTATGTATCAAGTATAGTACTCGTACACGTAGGTGATACTCTAACATATAGCATTAGACTAGCAGATTAGGAAGAAAATATATTTTTACCTGAAAAATCTTGATGTCCGGAAGATGCCATTTTGTGTTTTACTCTTAAATATAGAACTTAAGATTGGAAATATATCACGACGGTAGATCCTAAAAATGCTTCGTTTCATAGAAAAACGTTGATTTCGCAGCAACTTAAAAAAGATCATTCTACTCGTGTATACATCGTCACATAAAGTCATAACAAAAGCATATTTACCATGTGCTTAGAAAATCAAAATAAAAACCCATAAGGTAAAAGACTTTCTTATTTTAGCCGGCTTAGTTTGTTTGCTATTACTGTAATTTGCACCATTGGCATTATTCATTGTTCCTGTAATTAAAGAGTATTTATTAATTGTATCTGACGCTGTTTTTTAGATTTGGTTACGGTTAACTTAAAACTACGTCGTTTATGGCGGACTTGAATTCGGCACGAGCAAGTGAGTCTGCGTCACCAACGTCCAGGCGCGTCGCCACCGGGGGGACAGGGGGACGTGTCCCCCAGTAAAAGCTCTGGGGCATGCCAATGCTTTGTCCCCCCACCCCACCTTGTGAGTCGTTGTGGTAATTTTCTTCAGGGCGCCAAAAATAGCGCCTTCGGCGCCAAAATGAAAGCCTACGGCGCTGAAATGAGTGCCCAGCTCGGCGCCAAAAGGAGTGCCTGCGGCGCTAAAATGAGTGCTTGCAGCACTAAAAGGAATGCCTGCGGCGCCAAAATTAATGAGTGCCAAAAATTTAGTCATGTTGTGGCGGTCCACTGCCGCCAACTATTTATTATAATAAATAATAAAATAATAAAGAGAAGCCAGGCCGAACTTGAGGGTTGAGGCCTGGCAAGCGGACTTTCTTTTCTCGCTCGCACAGCCTTAGGCGAGCCGCTACAGTGTACATGTACATGTACATGTTGAATTCTTGGCTTTGTCCCCCCACCATAAAATCCATGGCGACGCCCCTGCCAACGTCGAATTTCTGCGGTAATCCACGGTAATTCATTATTTTAAAACCCAAAATAGGACTCTTTAGATGGGACGATGGCAGACCTCTAGCTGACAATTGTCCATGAGTACAGAAAGAACTAAAACCAGCTAGGGCAGAAACTGAGGGGCCGTGCAACCCCACCCGATAGCCTGGAAAACAGTTGGTGCCAGCTCTGTTCTCTTTTAACAGTTTGCCAACAATTGGAATTTGGCTTTGCATTGGCAACGTCCGATGCTGTGTAGGGGGCCCTTGGTGTGCTGGCGCCCCTTGGTGTTCTGGCGCCCCTCCTGGTGTGCTGGCGCCCCTTGGTGTGCTGGCGCCCCTTGATGGGGGCTATCATAACAACCATATGGCACCCCTGAGTTGTCACCTCGCGCTGGCGCCCTTTGCGGAAAAAATCCTTCCCTAATTTACCACGCCAGTCTATATTGTTAGAAAAACCAAACACAAGCAACTTCTATAGCAACAACCATAACTTTGTATATTTTGAGTTACTGCTGCGAGAGGTAAAATAAGGGAGAAGAACAACGAGAATATTGAAAACACACTTTCAACATTAAGAAAATAAGAATAGGGACTTCAACATTGAACAACGGCTACTGACTAGATAAAAGGAAAATAATAGTGTAAAAAGTAAAACAAAATAAGTGTCACAAGTTTTTTTAAATATAAAAGCCGTCTTTGCACGCAAAAATTACATCGTAAACTAGAAATGTTCCGACTGACTAGACAGCAAATCAAAGTCGAGTTGCATCAGCTTAACACACCATGCTTCGCAGACTTTGCATGAAAAAAATCTTTAACGAATTGGTCACGATTTCTTCACGGTCGAATTCTGCCTAGCAACCGAACTGGATTTGTCTCGCCTCGCTCCGCCACCGCTCCTGGCGCCGCCGCCGCCACCCTGGTCTTTGCGCACAATGTGCTTCTCCACCTTCTGCTTCAGCTCCGTCTGCGACAGCGGCCGCACCTCCGCGCTCGGGTCCTCGTCGTCTTCGAAGTTGTCGCTTGAAATTTGAAAATTGTCATCGTACAGAATTATCGCTTGATCGCTGGGTTCAACTCACTCAATCACTCACTCACTCTCTCACTCACTCACTCACTCACTCACTCACTCACTCACTCACTCACTCACTCACTCACTCACTCACTCACTCACTCACTCACTCACTCTCTCACTCCCTCACTCACTCACTCACTCACTCTCTCACTCACTCACTCACTCACTCACTCACTCACTCACTCACTCACTCACTCACTCACTCACTTACTCACTCACTCACTCACTCACTCACTCACTCACTCACTCACTCACTCACTCACTCACTCACTCACTCACTCACTCACTCACTCACTCACTCACTCACTCACTCACTCACTCACTCACTCACTCACTCACTCACTCACTCACTCACTCACTCACTCACTCACTCACTCACTCACTCACTCACTCACTCACTCACTTACTCACTCACTCACTCACTCACTCACTCACTCACTCACTCACTCACTCACTCACTCACTCACTCACTCACTCACTCACTCACTCACTCACTCACTCACTTACTTACTTACTCACTTTCTCACTCGCTCACTCACTCACTAAATTACCAAGCGGCCCAGCGACTCACCCAATAGTGGGCGGCATCACCTGTATGTCGGTGGGCTCCCTGCCGCGGGCGGACAGTCCCAGCGTGAGGCCGTGTTGGGGCTGCGGAGCGCCGTCCTCCTTGTCAAATTTCTGCGGTTGTACAGTGTCCAGTTTTTTGTTGTTTAAATTCTAGATTTTGCTTTTTTAACTAGTAAAACAAAAGCTACCAAATTAACTTAAAATTTACTTAATATAAAAAAACTTACTGTAAGGATCTGAATAATAACGAATTGGTTTAAACGAAAAATAACATGAACTGAACTGACGAATTTGAAATGCTGTATGCTCATTACTTCCTAAACTAAAATTTGTTATATCGCGTTGCATACGTGTAAATGCTAGTATTTGAAACGAATAGCAAACAAAAAATCTTATTAGTAAAACAAAAAACTCATTGCAAAATGATTCCAGATGTTAGCTAGTAATTAGTATCTCTTACTTAGTGCTAATATGAGTTTGCTATTGTGGTCGCTGGAAGTTTAATCTGATAAAATAATTTAACTACAAGGATAACCATAATTTCTAATTCAGTGAGCCTGCTTGAGTACCTCGTCTTCATCGAGAGAGTTGTGAAGTCCCTGTCGCTTCTGGGTTTGAAATTAATTGAAAATTCGTTTCAGTTACAATTTTAAAATGCTTATATTCAGTCAGCTCACACAGCTCACCTTAGTCTGCAGGTATCACATCTGACACCCCATGAGCACACACAGCTCACCTTAGTCTGCAGGTATCACATCTGACACCCCATGAGCACACACAGCTCACCTTAGTCTGCAGGTATCACATCTGACACCCCATGAGCACACACAGCTCACCTTAGTCTGCAGGTATCACATCTGACACCCCATGAGCACACTCAGCTCACCTCAGTCTGCAGGTATCACATCTGACACCCCATGAGCACACACAGCTCACCTTAGTCTGCAGGTATCACATCTGACACCCCATGAGCACACACAGCTCACCTTAGTCTGCAGGTATCACATCTGACACCCCATGAGCACACACAGCTCACCTTAGTCTGCAGGTATCACATCTGACACCCCATGAGCACACTCAGCTCACCTCAGTCTGCAGGTATCACATCTGACACCCCATGAGCACACACAGCTCACCTTAGTCTGCAGGTATCACATCTGACACCCCATGAGCACACACAGCTCACCTTAGTCTGCAGGTATCACATCTGACACCCCATGAGCACACTCAGCTCACCTCAGTCTGCAGGTATCACATCTGACACCCCATGAGCACACACAGCTCACCTTAGTCTGCAGGTATCACATCTGACACCCCATGAGCACACACAGCTCACCTTAGTCTGCAGGTATCACATCTGACACCCCATGAGCACACACAGCTCACCTTAGTCTGCAGGTAGTACTGCACAGCCAACAGTTCATTAGTTCGTTGCTCAACAGCGCCCAGATACAGCATGCAGTTCCGGTTGGAGATGGTCTCATCAGCGCCCAGCATCTCGCGGATGTGGCTATCGGAGCAGCCGCACTTGTCAAACACAGACTTGATGGCCGTCTGCAGCTCCTCCAGTGTCCGCCGCACCGAGTCCAGCTTGTCGGCTGCCTCGGTCCGGGCAGCTTTCGCGGTGGCAATTTTTCGCTCAAGCTCGGCCAGAATTCGCTCGCGTTCGACTTCCAGGTCGTTGTCTTCGTTCACGAAACTGCGATGTAACGCAGGTCAGGGAGTTAAGTACCTTTTCCCTACTCTCGTACAACCCTCTGAGTAGCGCTACATACCAGCTCATGGCTTTAAGCATAATACACAGTCCATCGCACTATACCTAGCCATGTACCAATAACAGCTTATCACCACATTGATAAAAAACTCTCTAGCATTTTTAGACCAACTGCCTTTCGCCGAAACTGATAGGCATCAACAAGTTTAGCTGGGAATCAGCTTTCTTACGTCTCCATTTCGCGCTTGAGGCGGTCGATCTCCTCGGTGAGGGTCTCAATCTGGTTGTTTTGCTCCGACACGTACTGGAACAGAGCGAAATTGTCGTCCTCGCGTTGCACAAAGTCGCGCACGATCACGTCAAGGTCGTCTTCGCCCGTGATCTCGCGAATTCGCTCCATCGCCTCCCCTTGGTCGCGGAAGGCCCGGCGCTGCGCTTCCCGCGCCTTCTCGCCGTGCGAGCCGTGCTTGAGACGGCGGTCCTGCGCCTCGCGCTTCCACTCGTCGCGGGCGTTGGCTTTGCGCGTCATGAAGTCGCGCAATTTGTTGTCGTGATCGATAAATCGCTCCAGGTCGCGCTTCTCGTTGCGGTACTGGGCCTCGTCTTTCTCGTTGCGGTCACGCAGGGCAACAATCTTGTTGATGCAGTCGTCGCGATGCTCGTATGCCTGCAAGGGTGGGGTTGAAGTTTAGAGCTGAAGGATAAAAGGCTTCGTTCATGGTGGTTTCAGCTCGTGACAGCAGGAGTGCATCATGTTCTTCCGCTTACTCCTTGAACCAGAGACCTAACCGCAAACTCTTAGCCCGTGACTCACCTTAGTAGCGGATTCCGTCAAGAAGGCCTTCTGTTGTCGAGCTTCCTCGACTTCGACCAGCAGCTTGCGGTAGAGGTCGTCAAACATGGATTTCTCCGAGCGCAATCGGTCGATCTCCTCGCGCAGGTGCGCGTTCTCAGTCAGGGTGTCATTGTACCTGCGGGGTGTGGCGAAAGTGTTGCGTTCTCTTATATGATCAGCCAGTTTGCCAAAAACGAGCTTTGCAATAATCATTGCGAAAGAAATATTTTGGTATCAATTGGCTGCAAACCATCGAAAATTAGGCTCAACTAACCGTTTGTTCTCCTTGTCGAGTCGGTTCTCCAGAGTCTGTCGACGCTTCTGTTGATTCGCCGAGCCCTGAGCGCCTGCGGCCTTGTTGGCGCCGCCGCCGCGGCCAGCGCCGGCGTTTTCCTTCTTCAGCTGGCGATTCTCGCGCTCTGATTTGCGAATCTCCGAGTCGAGCGTGCCGATCTTGGCTCGCTCGTTCTCAATCTGCTCTTCGAGTTCGTCTCGCTCGCGCGACAGCTCGGTGAGCCGGTTCAGAGTCTGCTTGTCGGCCTTCTGGTTTTTGTCGCTCTGGGCCTGGCTCAGGTCGGTCTTGATCTCCTTGTTCTCCTTTTCCAGGTGATCGATTTCTTCTCTGAGAGAGCAAAGGTGATTAGCGTGGGTTTCGGTTCATTTTGTCAAAGTAAATGGCTTTTCCAGTTTAAATTGTGAAGGGAATATGTTCGCGCTTTACTTACTTCTGCTTCCTCAGCGTGTCCTGCGACTCGGCAATGTACGTTCGCCGGTCGTTCTCAAGGATTCTGTACTGATTCTGCAGCCGCTCGAACTCCTCTTGTAGCAGGGCGTCGTTGGCCTCGTCTCCATCGTCGGCGGCGGATCTCGGTCGCGGCATGGCAGAGGGTCAACAGGCATGAAAAAGACACGGTGGACTTTGAAAATTACAAAAATGAAACCTTTAAATGTATAATAAATATAAAGTAAAAAACTTGAGCAAAATTCTGATCAAACACTACAGATTCAAACTGTAATTAGAGTCAATGAAAGATTTTAAACAGCTGTTACATGAATACAGATAAGATAATTTCACAGAAAAACAATGTAAATAATCAGATTGAGTTGCCATTGGTTGCAACGTTCGGCAATTCAATTACAGACCAACCCGAGAACTGCAGCTGGGATTCATGGAAATTAAAATTGACGGTGACGAATCCATGATAATCACACATATCTCCATGACAACATACATAGATATTTGTTTTTCTAAAGTATGCAATGGCCTACTTGGACGACCAAATATATTTTAAGGCCCTGTTCAGATATCTAAAATTTAAAATAAGAAACCAATTTTATAAATCTCAATTTTTCTTGTTAAGAGTGCTACTGTGCAACACCATAGCTGCTGAAAAATTATAAAAATTAGAAGGTATATGCATGTATAATAACTACAAGACAAAAATATACTACAGCAAAAGGATATGAATCGAAAGTAACGTAGAAATTCTATCGTAGTCGACAAGGTTCCCATAGCTAAATTAAAATTAAAATGAACTGAGACAGGTGACAAACTCCTGGAATAAATTTCCCGAAATGTAATTGGGAGGTTAGCCTGTTAGTTTTCAGGTCTATATTAGATGATAGTTACTAACCAGAAGTATTAGGTACATAAATTATAGCCTGCGAAATAAATACTTTACTAGCAGTGTACTCGAAAATAGAAACGAGTCCCCACTGTTTTAGAGTTTAGCTAAGCTATCACCGTTAAGTTAACAGAAATATTAGTTTAATAAGTTAAGTGTTTAAAGCAGGATAAGCATTAGGTTGTCAGGACGATAGCCTTATGTAAATTAAATAGCTTTTTATTATAAATTAACACAAAGTAAAAACTTTTTACATAATATAGAAAGTATAACTAGTTATATTATGCTCTGAAAGTCTAAAAATAACATTAATTTCGTTAGGCTGTTTAAGTAAAAAGAACGGATTTAACTGTCACCTATTTACAGGAATGAAGCTCTTTAGAAAATCTTTGGTAGCTAAAATCGCAGTAATCGGTTGTGTTTTCAATGCGACTAGTAAATCATCTCATTCAGTCTTCTATCAAACGGCACTTCGTATTTTTAGGTAATAAATAATTACCTATTTTACTCGTAATATCATCAAGTGAGTCTTGGATTTACTGTAGACTATAGTGCTGTCTTTGTGTTTGTTGGTTTGTTATGCTTATGCAATGTGTTTCTCAGACAAAAACATTGTTTATATTTTAAACGCCAATTTTATAAGCTCCAGTAATAGTTTCTTATATGTATATCACATATAAATATTTTTCAGAAAATTATCCTATAAATGATGGAATTACAAATAAATCTAAAAAAGAAGCAATAAAGCAAGAATAACAATTATTTTGCAATTGTTCTTTAAACCTATTTTTTAAGGAATATACTAGATCATTAGTAATGCTTAAGCTCTTAGTCTAGATAATTATACAATTGTTGCCAGTGATTTTACTTGTATTGTAATCTAGATTATTAAAAAACAAACATTGATATTTTAGCAATGGGTGCTGGATGTAGTTCAACATCCTTAGCAGGTAAAAATGTTTAAATTATAGAATTTTTTTTTGAATTTTCATATATAATCATTTTAAACATTGAGATAAAGCTGATTTTGCAATTAAAATTTGATTAAATAACTTTATGGTAAGTATTTTTAATTGTAGCAACCTTGATTTATAAACAATACCACAAATTTTCAATTAAATTCTAGATAATTTAAACTAAATTTTATCTATGAAAAGTTTTCCAATCATGCTTTTGTTGTAGGGCAAAATTTAATTTCTTTTGCTGAAGTATTAAATTTTAATTACCTGAAATTTACTTTGAAAATAGTTGGTTGCTTGTTAATTTATAGTAAACTATTTAGACATAATTGAATATTTTTTCTTTCAGTTACATCCAGTAACAGCCTTCAAGCCACTAGCACTGCAATCGCTACAGCTCCAGCAAGAATGTACTCTACAGGTGAGATTAGTCTTATTTTTGTTTTATAGAATAATTATATTTGATTAACCATGTTGCAATACAAATTTCTCTGGGATAATGTTTCATAGCATCAAATTAGCTTTCTATACTACCATTAGTAGTTTTAGTTTGGAAATATCAGAGTTGGCTTAAATAGGGGGTTTTTGGAATGTTGCGAGTATTAAAAAATCAAACAGCTGTTTGGCTCCTGGTAAAACATAATTGATTGAGTTGTTTTAGGGACTTATTTTAAAAGTGAAAGCTTGTAGCACAATTCTTTAAAACAGATAAGCCAGCATTCTCTGTGGAGGTCTGCAAAGAATCTGAGATTGGCGATGGAAGGTAAGCTTTGAATGAGTATTCTATTAATTAGTTACCATTTTTTAAGAATTAAAAGCCTGTCTGATCAATGCACCAACCCGAATGAAGCCCCGGTATGAAGCAGGTGAAATTCGGCGAATTCCCTGTGCTGGTTGGCCGCACAGCCGATGCTGACAGGCGGCTGTTCGCTATTGGTGGCAAATGCCCGCACTTTGGCCTGCCGCTGGCTGGCGGCCAAATCGCTGGGCAGCGGCTGCGCTGCCCCTTCCACGGAGCCTGCTTCAACCTGGTCAGCGGCGACATTGAGGAGTCGCCCGGCATGGATTGCCTGCCCACCTTCAAGGTGAAAGCTCTGCTCACATCTTCTCTGATCTTGTCGCTGAGTGTGTCGCTGATCTTGTTGCTGAAGTTGCTGAGTGTGTCGCTGATCTTGTTGCTGAGTGTGTAGCTGATCTTGTTGCTGAGTGTGTAGCTGATCTTGTTGCTGAGTGTGTAGCTGATCTTGTCGCTGAGTGTGTCGCTGATCTTGTTGCTGAGTGTGTAGCTGATCTTGTCGCTGAGTGTGTCGCTGATCTTGTTGCTGAGTGTGTCGCTGATCTTGTCGCTGAGTGTGTTTCTGATGTTGTCGGTGAATGTGTCGCTGATCTTGTCGCTGAGTGTGTTTTTAATGTTGTCGGTGAATGTGTCGCTGATCTTGTCGCTGAGTGTATCGGCAAATTCGCCGTTAACTTACGTCGCTTATCCCGCACTCAGGTGTCGGTGCGCGCCTCGGACCAGATGGTGCTGGTGGAGGGCACGCCGCCAGCGGACGGCAAGTTCGTGGTGCAGCGCCCGCTGGCCGGCTACCAGCCGGAGTTCGCATCCGAGCACTTCGTCATCGTTGGCGGCGGGCCGGCCGCTGCAGCCGCCGCCGACAGCCTGCGGCAGGAGGGCTACCGCGGCAAGCTGACGGTGCTCAGCGCCGACTCCGTGCCGCCGTTCGACCGCACGAAGCTGAGCAAAGCCATGGCCGCCGAGCCGGCGCTGCTGCGCACCGCTGAGCACTATGCTCAGCATGACATTGAGCTCATGCTGGAGTCCCGAGTTGAGTCCGTAGACCCGGCCCAGCGGACTGTGGAGTTTCAGTCTAAGAATGGCCGAGTGGTTCTGCCCTACACCAAGCTGCTGGTGTGCTCAGGTTCCTCGGCCAGGCAGATGGCTGTGAGCACCTGCTGCTAATGCTGTTCGGGGGGATCTGCGGGATCACCTGATTCAAATTTTCCTAGAAATACGCCACTTTGAAGTTTGAACCCGCCTGGACTTGGTAAGGAACTTATTGCGATAAAGGTTGTAGCCTAGCGGTTAGAGCGTAGGACTCACGACTTGAAGGTCGGGGGTTCGATTCCCGATCCAACTGGAACAATTTGTGTCCTTGGGCAAGACACCTAACTCTGCTTTGCTTCAGTTCAACCAGTCTGTAAAATGGGTGCCAGCATTAGCTGGGATAATCGAGGGTGTGTGTGGCGACCCCCCAGTCCTTGGACTGAACAGCCGTACGCAGCCTTCAGATGCACCGCGCAATAGCTGCGGCTGAGCTGTCGGTTGCACATCTGCCTATTAGGGCAGGTGTAATCAATTATTATTATTATTATTATTGTCTCGCGTATCATTGTCAAGCATGTACACCCCGGACGATCGGCCCTCATCGATTGCGTCAAAAACCATCCCAGGTCGAGACGCCTCAGCGCGGAGTTTTCTACCTGCGCAGCCCGGAGGACTCCAAGCGAATTCACGCGGCCGGTCAGGGCGCGGACGCCGTCCTCATCGGATCGTCCTTCATCGCGCTGGAGTCCGCCGCCTACCTGGTCGCCAACGGTGCCAAGTCCGTCACGGTGCTCGCCCGAGATCCCGTGCCGTTCAAGGCGCTGTTCGGCGAAGAGGCCGGCAAGGCTGCCCGGCGGCTGCACGAGAGCAAGGGAGTCAAGTTCGTGATTGGGGAGCTGCAGTCCTTTGCCTCCGATGCTCAGGTGAGGGCTGGTGCTGAGGCTGTGGGTGAATAATTAGCCTCTGATTGATGATGCACTCCAGCCTCACTGCTTGATTGATGATGCACTCCAGCCTCACTGACTGATTAATGACGCACTCCAGCCTCACTCACTGATTGGTTGATGATGCACTCCAGCCTCACTGATTAATGACGCACCCCAGCCTCACTGATTAATGACGCACCCCAGCCTCACTGATTAATGACGCACTTCAGCCTCACTCACTGATTGATGATGCACTCCAGCCTCCCTAATTGATGACTCACTCCAGCCTTACTGTAGTGATCGATTGATGACGTACTCCAGCCTCACCCCACCCTCTCCCAGGGCGGTCTGTCCGGTCTGAAGCTGAAGTCGGGCGACACCCTGCCTGCTCAGCTCTGCGTGGTGGGCATCGGCTCCACGCCCAACACCGCCTTCCTGCCGGCCGGCCTCCTCGCCGGTGGCAAGCCGGGCAGCCCGCTGGTGGTCGGCCCGGACCTTCGCTCGCCGTCGGACTCGAACGTCTTTGGCGCCGGCGACGTCCTCGGCTACGGGCACTGGCAGACGGCGCAGACGCAGGGCCGCCTGGCCGCCAGGTCGATGCTCGGCAAGCCGGTGCGTCAGCCGCTCGCCACCTTCTTCTGGACGCTGATGTTCGGCACCGGCTTCCGCTACACCGCCCTGGCCGCCGGCGGCGACGGCCGGCCCTCGTCGCCATGGAAACGGGCCGTAGTGGCCGAGCCTAAGGAAGAATTCAAATTTATGACCTACCTGGTTGGGGAGGCCGACCAGGTGGTGGCGGGAGTGGCCGTGGGCGCGGGCCCGGCCCCCGTGGTGCTGGCTAACCTGCTGGAGAAGGGCCAGCCTGTAGACTTGAAGAGCCTCGTCTGATGACCGGCTTTGTTGATGCCAGCGGGTGATTTAGAATTACGATTGTTTATGCGCTCTCCTACTACTTGCGTATCAGTAGTTCTTTTGTCTGCTATATAGCCATTTTTGAATCGCTTGCTTGATTTGCTCTACTAAATTTGTGTTCTTAATTCAATTTCTACCAAAATATTTGTGTGTGTAGATGCGGATAGATATTCTGGGGTAGATGCGGATAGATATTCTGGGGTAGATGCGGATAGATATTCTGGGGTAGATGCGGATAGATATTCTGGGGTAGATGCGGATAGATATTCCTGAGTAGATGCGGATATATATTCTGGGGTAGATGCGGATAGATATTCTGGGGTAGATGCGGATAGATATTCTGGGGTAGATGCGGATAGATATGTTTTTCAAGCCAAATCAAGCAGGCTTATGGTGAGCCTTATTATTATTTGATGTCTACTCATGAGATTGAAATAGCCTTTCCGCTATTTAACCACTGAAGTAATCAGATAGTGAGTTTTTGTTTCTCAATCTATATTAAAAATAAATCAATTTTTTCAATTTTTCAAAATCAAATCACTTTGACAGGCCTTTTAAAGAATCCAGTTGTTTGTCTCCATTGACGGCTTGACCAATTAGAAAAATGAATCTAAAAGTACACACGTGACTGATTGAAATGTACTTTAGTAATTGTATGTGGCGTTGTATTTAGCATGCGTACTTAAATACCATAATTTTCAATTTCATTTTAGTTTTCATTGTCTACATGACTTTAGCGGACAGCTACTATAAGTAGTTCGAGGCAACATTTCGTTTCTTGGAAAAATGTGATGAGACATGAGATTTTTAAAGCATCAATCGACATGCTTTAATAGCTTTCCAAGAAACAGAAGTGCCCCGCCCTGGTTGTTGTTAGCCTTATATTGATTAATAATTATACCATAATATAGAAATATTTTCAACTCCTAGCTGACAGAATCTGTTTATATTGAGTGACGAGTTTTGTTTATTAAATACAAAATTAGTAGCATAATTTTTTAGTTTACTACTTCGAAAAAAAGCGCCGCAAATCTTTTTTATATTTTTTTCCAATTTCAAATTTGCTTGACTCGATGAGACTGTCTATGACCAAAATCCACATTTGATTGCATTTGGTCAGCAGCCTAATAAGACCTAACTTTCAAGTTTTACAATTTCACATAAAGTTCAAATTTAGGTCCTATCATTATATTAGGTCCCCTCGAATTCAGGTCCCATCAAATTTAGGTCCCATCAAATTCAGGTCCCATCAAATTCAGGTCCCATCAAATTTAGGTCCTATCAAATTTAGGTCCTATCAAATTCAGGTCCCATCAAATTCAGGTCCCATCAAATTTAGCTCCTATCAAATTCAGGTCCCATCGATCAAATTCAGGTCCTGCCGCTGGAACTCTTCCAGTCATGCAGCAGCAGCAGCCGCCCCGGTCCTCCGAGGGCCGTCAGTCTCGAATCCCGCCAACCCCGGCTGGCAGGCCGCTCCTTCTGGCTCTTCTGCACCTCCTTGGTGTGCTGATCGTGTCCTTCTTGCAGGCCGGCCTGAAGCTCGCTCGCACCTGGCTGGGGCTGCGGCCCGCTCAGGTCAGCGGCCAGATCGTGCTGGTGACCGGGGCTGCCCAGGGCATCGGCCTGGCTACCGCTGAGCTCTTCGCCAAGCAGAAATGCGTCACTGTGCTCACCGATGTCAGCGTGAGTGCGTTTTCTGAGTTTTCTCCCAGATCCTCAGTTGCTGGGCCAGCCTCCCAGATCCTCAGTTGCTGGGCCAGCCTCCCAGATCCTCAGTTGCTAGGCCAGCCTCCCAGATCCTCAGTTACTATGCCAGCCTTCCAGATCCTCAGTTGCTGGGCCAGCCTCCCAGATCCTCAGTTGCTGGGCCAGCCTCCCAGATCCTCAGTTGCTGGGCCAGCCTTCCAGATCCTCAGTTGCTGGGCCAGCCTCCCAGATCCTCAGTTACTATGCCAGCCTTCCAGATCCTCAGTTGCTGGGCCAGCCTTCCAGATCCTCAGTTGCTGGTCAGGCCCCCCAGATCCTCAGTTGCTAGGCCAGCCTTCCAGATCCTCAGTTGCTGGGCCAGCCTCCCAGATCCTCAGTTGCTGGTCCAGCCTCCCAGATCCTCAGTTGCTGGGCCAGCCTCCCAGATCCTCAGTTGCTGGGCCAGCCTCCCAGATCCTCAGTTACTATGCCAGCCTTCCAGATCCTCAGTTGCTGGGCCAGCCTCCCAGATCCTCAGTTGCTGGGCCAGCCTCCCAGATCCTCAGTTGCTGGGCCAGCCTTCAGATCCTCAGTTGCTGGGCCAGCCTCCCAGATCCTCAGTTGCTGGTCCAGCCTCCCAGATCCTCAGTTACTATGCCAGCCTTCCAGATCCTCAGTTGCTGGGCCAGCCTTCCAGATCCTCAGTTGCTGGTCAGGCCCCCCAGATCCTCAGTTGCTAGGCCAGCCTTCCAGATCCTCAGTTGCTGGGCCAGCCTCCCAGATCCTCAGTTGCTGGGCCAGCCTCCCAGATCCTCAGTTGCTGTGCCAGCCTTCCAGGGTGTTAGTTGCTGGACCACCACCACCTTCCCAGATTCTCAGTGAGATCCTAAAAAAATCCCATGGTCACTTTCGTCAGAATTTCATGTTCGTCGTACTGAAGTCCCATTTTGTCTATGTGAATATTTTCTATGTGAAAATCCCTCCCACACCAGGCTGCCGTCCACGACGCGGCCAAGTCGCTGGAGTCGCGGGGCTATCTGACTGCCAGCTACCAGATGGACGTCACCCGGCCGGACAGCGTGTCCGACTGCCTGGCCGACGTTGTCCGGCGTTTCGGCAAGCTGGACATCCTGGTCAGCAACGCCGGCGTCTTCCAGGGCCGGCCGCTGCTGGACCTGACGGAGGCGCAGATCCGGGCCACTGTGGATGTCAACCTCATGGGCACCATCTGGGTGAGCTGGCTGGGCTTGCCGCAATCTAGTGCCACACGGCCACACCTCACTCAGAGCCTGATCCCACACCTCACCCAGAACCTGATCCCACACCTCACACAGAGTCTGATCCCACACCTCACTCAGAGTCTGATCCCACACCTCACACAGAGCCTGATCCCACACCTCACCCAGAGTCTGATCCCACACCTCACCCAGAGCCTGATCCCACACCTCACCTAGAGCCTGATCCCACACCTCACCCAGAGCCTGATCCCACACCTCACCCAGGGTATGATCCCACACCTCACCCAAAGCCTGATCCCACACCTCACTCAGGGTATGATCCCACACCTCACCCAGAGCCTGATCCCACACCTCACCCAGAACCTGATCCACACCTCACCAAGAGCCTGATCCCACACCTCATCTAGAGCCTGATCCCACACCTCACCCAGAGCCTGATCCTACACCTCACCCAGAGCCTGATCCCACACCTCACCCAGGGTATGATCCCACACCTCACCCAGAGCCTGATCCCACACTTCACCCAGAACCTGATCCCACACCTTACCCAGAACCTGATCCCACACCTCACCCAGAGCCTGATCCCACACCTCACCCAGAACCTGATCCCACACCTCACCCAGAGCCTGATCCCACACCTCACCCAGAACCTGATCCCACACCTCACCCAGAGTCAGATCCCACACCTCACCCAGAGTCAGATCCCACACCTCACCCAGAGTCAGATCCCACACCACTCAGAGCCTGATCCCACACCTCACCCAGAGCCTGATCCCACACCTCACCCAGAACCATCACACCTCACCCAGAGCCATCACACCTCACCCAGAGCCATCACACCTCACCCAGAACCTGATCCCACACCTCACCCAGAGCCTGATCCCACACCTTACCCAGAGCCATCACACCTCACCCAGAGCCATCACACCTCACCCAGAGCCATCACACCTCACCCAGAGCCTGATCTCACACCTCACCAAGAGCCTGATCCCACACCTCACCCAGAGCCATCACACCTCACCCAGAGCCTGATCCCACACCTCACCCAGAACCTGATCCCACACCTCACCAAGAGCCTGATCCCACACCTCACCCAGAGCCTGATCCCACACCTCACCCAGAACCTGATCCCACACCTCACCCAGAGTCAGATCCCACACCTCACCCAGAGTCAGATCCCACACCTCACCCAGAGTCAGATCCCACACCACTCAGAGCCTGATCCCACACCTCACCCAGAGCCTGATCCCACACCTCATGTAGAAAAATAACTGAAGAAATAACACTGGCCAGTGAATACGTTGACAATAACAACTTGAAAACCAAAGTTAGGATGAAAAGGCTCCTCCAGCAGTATATTTATTTGCGTAATTGCGTGGTTGAGAGAGGGGGGTAGAGAATAGATAAGAAGAAAATGGGTAAGAAGGGCGAGGGCTAAAATGCTCTAACGAGACCGAGGGGGGGGGGCTGACTGAAAACTCACCGATCGATAATCGGAAAACAAGATAAGAATGTACAGTACGTAGAGCGCGGTAGATAGAAGATGGACTAGGCACACAGGGAATGGAAGAAAATGAAAAGGGAGCAAGTGAATTCTATTAGCGCAAGCTGAAATTTCGCGACACTCCCCCAAAAATGATCACATTTTTCCCGATACCAAAAATTCCAAAAAAACGCAAAAAAAACAAACACAGGAAATGACAATGACTTCATTATAAGAAAATTTAGACCATTGAAAAAGTTGAGGATTCCTTCACCAATCATCACTAAAGATTCGACAAACAATGAAAAAAAATTGTAATAAATGACATGAAACATACAAAAGGTTGGTGACAAAACACTTAGTGATTTAGAGAAAATAACACGATGACGCTAAGGCCAATAGGTAACTGTCACTAGGAAACAAAAAAACTACCAAGGCTAAACGAGTCACCTCTTGCAACAAAGAAACAGAAAGCAAAAGACGCGATCATTAAATAGAAATGATGAAAAATAAAGTTTAAATGGAACTCTCACACTTCAAAATTTACTCAGAGACTTCGAGTGGCACCAAGGCTCGCACCGGGCGCCTAATGCGCTCCCTCCTAGCTCCCACACCGCTAACTACACGAACCAGAGCAGAGCGACTGACACCATCACGACCAACAGAAACCGACTCAACAACACCGAGCTTCCACATCAGCCTCGGCTGGTGTGATTCACCGCACACCACCACAACGTCACCAGGTTTCGGAAAGGGACCACATCCTTGCCCATGCAATGGCTTCTCGCGGAGAGCGGTGACGTAGTCCTCTTGCCAAACCTTCCAGAAACGATTCAGAGCGTTGCGCAGAAGATCGAGTCGTCTAGGTAGTGACAGCAGCGTTGATGACTGAGTCGCACCTTGATCAGGTTCCCAAGTGAGTCGCACTCCAAGTAGAAAGTGTGAAGGAGTAATAACTTCACTCCGGTCATCGGCAGAGACGTACAACAATGGCCTACTGTTGATGATAGCTTCGATTTCGATGATTGTAGACGACAACTGATCAAAGTTTAACTGAGCACGGCCGATGCTTTTCTTCAAAGAGCCCTTAATGACTCCAACTAACCGCTCCCAGAATCCGCCCCACCATGGGGCCCTTTCCGGTATGAACTGCCAGGTAATTCTCCTTTCAGCACAGAACGCCTGCACCTGATCGCTAGTGCTGGCACCGAGGATTCGAGCTGCTGAACGGAAGGTTTTTGCGTTGTCGCTGATCAACGAAGGAAGTCCACGACGCGCCACAAAGCGTCGCAAGCCGTGAAGAAATTGTCGAGTTGACATATCTGATAGCAGCTCCAAATGCACTGCTCGAGTGGTCGAGCATGTGAAGAGCAACACGTACCCTTTTGCAGGCTCACTAGTCGAGACGTCACTCTCCCCCGTCCGATACAAAATCGGACCAAAATAGTCGATACCAACAGTCTGAAAGGGGCGAAGATCCGCCAAACGAAAGTTCGGTAACTGGGAAACGACCGGCACGGTGTACGTACGCCCTTGAATCTTCCGACATACAACACACCGAGACAACTCCTGCTTCACTCGCTGTCTACCTTTGAGTACCCAAAACTTCTCTCGAATCTTGCAGAGCGTGGGAGCGACTCCCCGTGCGCGACTGACTGATGAGCTCTCCTGATGAGGAGCTGCTCCAGGTGAGAATGACGAGGAATTAGAATTGGATAATTGGTCTCATAGGGAAAGGCTTCACCGATTCGTCCTTTCGATCGAAGCAAACCTTCGTCGTCGAGAACCAGATTTAGATCCCTGCACAGCGGAGTAGCTGTCGAGTGTTTCGAGAGGTGATCGATTTCTTTCGAGAATCCAGAACGTTGAGCAGAACGGAGCCAGAGTGTTTCACACGTGTGCAGCTCTGCTGCGGTCACAAAATTGAATTTTTGTAGCGGTGACCGCGCCAACGAGGCCTTTAAATTCAGAACGAAACGCCTGACCCAAGCTGTGACGCGAAGTAACTTGTTAAAACTAGAGAAACGCTCGACATTAATAATCGAAGAAACGTCCGATGTTGGGGAATCCAAAACAGACTCACGATCAGGGAACGTGGCTGCAGCCACAGAGGCAAGGAGCACTGTACCAGACTGAGACGTGGACTCTTCGGCAACCGGTTGAGGAAACGGAGTTAGAGATGACGGAAAGTCTCCTGAACTCAAAAAATCTGGGCCGTGCATCCAGAGGGTGTTGGACTGCAGACTCTCTGGTCGACAGCCTCTAGACGGAATGTCGGCAGGATTATTCTCTCCTGGCACATGTCGCCATTCAGAAACAGAGGTTAAGCTACGAATTTCTCGGACCCGATTCTGAACAAACACCTTGCGAAGCTTTTCTATGTTAGTGATCCAGCAGAGTGTCGTTAAACTGTCAGTCCAAAGGAAACGCTCCGCGCCTGGGAATTGTTGTGAGACCAGGTGCATAAGGCGCGATAGTATTAAGGCTCCTAGCAGTTCCAAGCGAGCAATGGATAGATTCAGCAGCGGCGCAACGCGAGACTTAGCCATGAGGAGCACGGTGTCGACGGCGCCATCGTCAGATGCAACACGCGCGTAGATGCAAGCAGCAAAAGCTGACTCACTAGCATCACAGAAGCCGTGCAGTTGAATGTTTGTTGGCTTGGCACCAAGCGTGCGGAAGAAATAACGAGGAAACTCGAAGATGCAACCATCCCACGATTGCTGCCAGGAGTGCCAAGCCTGGGAGATGTCAGGTGGGAGAGGCTCATCCCAGTCGATTTTTCTGACACACAACTGTTGAAGCAATATCTTGGCAGAGATTACGGCTGGAGACACTAGTCCAAGCGGATCGTACACTGATGCCAGCTTACTTAGTACTGAGCGCTTAGTTGGACAATGCTCACTGTGCACGCAAGCCAAGTCACGGAAATCCATACGAATGACGTCATTACTCGAACACCAGACGAGCCCAAGGACTTTTTTGGCGTGACCCACATCTTGCTCCGGAAGATGCGCGTTGAAGGAGGTAGAATTCGACATCCACTGACGCATATTCATACCAGCCAGATCGAACAATTTTTTAGCGTCATGGTACAGAGCTAGAGCTTCTGTGTCCGAACTACAACTGGTTACGAGATTATCGACGTAAAGGTCTTTCCGAACGATACCGACACATTCCGGAAAAGCAGACTCAAACGTGTCCAGATGGCGCAGGATGGTAGCTCGGAGCACACCTGGCGAACAAGTCAAACCGAATGGTAGACGGCAAAATCGATAATGACATATTTGTCTTTCGTCCGACAAATCGGGCCACAAAAAACGCAGCATATCGCGATCGCCAGCGTGAACAGAGATTTGGAGAAATGCTTTCTCAATGTCACCAAGAATAGCAATAGGGTTACGACGAAAGCGCAGGAGAATCTCGGGAATGCGAGGAAAATCCGTCGGACCGACTTGTAGATGATCGTTGATTGAATAATCTTCCCTGAAAGTTCGTGCAGAACCGTCAAAGACAATACGCAGTTTTGTGTGCTCACTGTCAGCTTTCACAACACAGCTATGAGGAAGATAATGACAGTTAGTATCTTGCTGTAGGTCGGCATCCGGCACTTTCTCAATGACACCTGTAGCTTCCTGCTCACGGATGATCGCAAATGCTTTCTCGAACGTATCCGGTTGGCGCGAGAGAGCGCGCATAGTCGTGTCCAGACGCTTGTATGCGAGATCAAAATGATTGCGTAGCACGAGTGAGCTATCTGGATGCTTCCAAGGAAGCTTGACTTCGTAGCGTCCGTTGATGAGCTGCGGGTCGCAAACGAATTCATCAATCGAGGACTGACACTGAACTTCTGAGATACCAATAGCGTCTAAGCGCCAGAATCGGGACAAGTCACAGTCAGAAGTGACAGTCAGTGGGTCTGCAACTGTACAGCAGAGAACTTGAGAAGCTTCACTTGGCCCGTCAGCTGCTGAATTGTTCGAGGGACTGCCGGAGTCCTCAGTCAACTTGACTGGCCCGCAAAGGACGAAACCCAACTTTGACGACACAGCTGACGGTCCAGATGTTCCACGGATTACTTCTCCGCCGACGATATCATAATATTGATCGGCCCCGATCAGAACAGAAATTGGCGTGCTCTCATCGCGTGGGTCGTGCGGATCTGCTAAGTCTAAATTGCGCAGATGCGGAAACTGGTTCACTAAGACTGAGCGCTGAGGCTGACAGATATCATTGACCATATTAGCACGGATGTTCAAAACTTGACGCGAATCTATTTTCCTGATTGAGAAAGTGACAGTACCGGATTCGATTGTTGTATTGAGACCAGTGAATGTCGACACAGTCAATGGCTCACTCCTGGTTGCCGTGATGCCTAAGAGATCGCATACATCCTTTCTGATGTAGGATCTGTTGCTAGCTGTATCGAGCAACACCCTAATCAGGAGCTCTCGCTGACCATCAGCACTCAACAGTATAGCTTTGGCAACAGGAAGGGCCACTGAAGGATTGCTGCTAAGGAACATGGTCGAAGAAAAATGATCAGAGACGTGATTCGGTGAAGCGACCGGTGCCGGCTCTTCATGAGTAGCACAGACGGTGACTGAGCTGCCAGCATCGGCCCGCACGTTCGAATTATCAAACTGAGCTTGAGCCGAATGATCGAGTGGCGAGGACTCAGCGGAAACTGCAGTCGTAGGTAAGCACTGATTATTTGACCTTGCCTGTCTTCCAAGTTGCTTTCCGGCAGGTTTATTAGACTTAGCTAGACCGGCAGGCCTAGTGATGACAGTTTTAGCTGGAGCCTTGTTGCAAATGCTCACGTGATGTGCGCCGTCACAGAATCTGCACTGCCGCGGATCATTGCACGTGCGAGCACCATGACCTGTGCGCAAGCACCGAAAGCAACGTTTTTCCTGGTGCAAAAACTCGCGACGTCTATCCGCTGTTGCAAATTGAAGACAATCTTCAGACTTGTGTCCAGCCTTGCAGTAAGTGCAGAAGACTTTGCCATGTTCCCTTGGTGTGCTCTTCGAGCTAGATTGAACTGTCAGAGTTGAAAGTGAAGGCTTCGGCGAGCCTCCAGACCGCTCGCGATCGTGTCCAGTCTTCTTGCCAATCAAAACAGCCTTCTCACGAACCTCAATTTCCTGGCTTAAGAGATGTAAAAAGTCCTTAACTGAATCGCACTGTGATCCTGAATAAGCGGCTGACTTGAGCATGTCCAACCTAAATTCATCTGGGCACCGCTTGAGTAGGTTCGGCAGCAACAATGTCTCATACGAGGCAGCGTGCACATTCTGAGCTTCAAGGCTGCGCACGGCAGCAGACACATCGTCATGAAAACGTTGAAGGCTTGAAAGCGAGGTGTCACTTAGCCTAAGCTCTGACAGCTGATGCATGAGGTCTCTGACTATCAAATCTGGCTTGCCAAACCGATCTCGCAGAATTGTGATTGCAGCCGCGTAATTCGCACCAGTCACTGCCAGACCCCGAATGCCAGCCTTGGCGGAGTCAGAGAGAGAAGCGAGCAAGTAATTGAATTTGTCGATATCAGCGAGCGATGAATTTGAGTCCACAGATGACGAAAACTGATCCCAAAAGGTCTGCCAACCCGTAACTGTCCCATCAAAGGTCGGTAGCTGACACCTAGGTAGCTTCACCTGAGGTTGAGCGGAGCCTGAAGGCTGTTGATGCGCCACGTTTGAACTTTGGGAATTTTCCAGCAATTTAATGTACTTGCGGCAGCGAAACGAGTAGTCATAGCTCTCAGCCAACTCAGATTCCATCTTATCGTCAGAGAGATCTTCCTGAATCACCTCATCTGCACCTTTTAACGCCTCCAGCTTCTCCTTGAGAACCTCTAAGCACGCCTCAGCATCAGCAACGGCTTCGGCATTCCACCAACTAAGCGACAAGAGCTTGTCTGCCTTCGCGATAGTCCGAGTGACAGCTGCTCTAATCAGAGCCCTCTTCTTGACCTCCGCAGACATAACGACCTCGAGCAGCAACGAGCAGCAACCAAGCAGCTAGCAGTGAGAGAGTTCAGAGAGGAGCGCAATAGGACCCACAACTAACCTCAGTGCACACACAAATCAAGCGAAAATTTTACTGAATTAGGAAAATGTGAATAAAATTGCAAAGTGAAAATCTACGACTACGTGACTGATAGCAAAAGCAGTGAAACAAACAACACGCAATGAATAGAAAGGAGTATAAATGAGTGGAAAGTCGGACAGCTAACTGAAAACAGTCCAAATGAAAACTTAGCTGGCAGACGAGTCGACTTCTCCAGGCAGCTGTCCAGTTCGTTCGTCCTGAGTCCTGAATCCGGAGTGAGCACAGAGTCTGAAGCCTTGAGCACGATGAGAAGCAAAGACGACGACGAAGACGAGCAGACGAACGAAGAGGTAACGAAGGCTAACGGTAAGGTAACGGGGATTACGGCGCGGATCTACAAGAGCGCCAGAGCTCCGTGCCCGGACTGCGGGAGGATGCTGGCCCGCACGAACATGGCCAGACATCGAAAGACCTGCCAGTGAGTCGGCGGCAGAGCGTCCACGCCGCGAGGCGAGAAAAGGACTGAAGAAGAAGAAGAGGTAACGAAGGCAGATTCGACGAAGACGAGCAGACGAACGCAGAGGTAACGAAGGCAGATTCGACGAAGACGAGCAGACGAACGCAGAGGTAACGAAGGCAGATTCGACGAAGACGAGCAGACGAACGCAGAGGTAACGAAGGCAGATTCGACGAAGACGAGCAGACGAACGCAGAGTTAACGAAGGCAGATTCGACGAAGACGAGCAGACGAAAGCAGAGGTAACAAAATCGATACGATGCGAGACGATAGAGTAAACGAGCCGAACGAAGGTTCACAAGCAGAAGCAGTGTAGTGAACGGGTTCAATTCAGTCGGGCGCCATGTAGAAAAATAACTGAAGAAATAACACTGGCCAGTGAATACGTTGACAATAACAACTTGAAAACCAAAGTTAGGATGAAAAGGCTCCTCCAGCAGTATATTTATTTGCGTGGTTGAGAGAGGGGGGTAGAGAATAGATAAGAAGAAAATGGGTAAGAAGGGCGAGGGCTAAAATGCTCTAACGAGACCGAGGGGGGGGGGCTGACTGAAAACTCACCGATCGATAATCGGAAAACAAGATAAGAATGTACAGTACGTAGAGCGCGGTAGATAGAAGATGGACTAGGCACACAGGGAATGGAAGAAAATGAAAAGGGAGCAAGTGAATTCTATTAGCGCAAGCTGAAATTTCGCGACACCTCACCCAGAACCATCACACCTCACCCAGAGCCATCACACCTCACCCAGAGACATCACACCTCACCCAGAACCTGATCCCACACCTCACCCAGAGCCTGATCCTACACCTCACCCAGAGCCTGATCCCACACCTCACCCAGGGTATGATCCCACACCTCACCCAGAGCCTGATCCCACACTTCACCCAGAACCTGATCCCACACCTTACCCAGAACCTGATCCCACACCTCACCCAGAGCCTGATCCCACACCTCACCCAGAACCTGATCCCACACCTCACCCAGAGTCAGATCCCACACCTCACCCAGAGTCAGATCCCACACCTCACCCAGAGTCAGATCCCACACCACTCAGAGCCTGATCCCACACCTCACCCAGAGCCTGATCCCACACCTCACCCAGAACCATCACACCTCACCCAGAGCCATCACACCTCACCCAGAGCCATCACACCTCACCCAGAGCCATCACACCTCACCCAGAACCTGATCCCACACCTCACCCAGAGCCTGATCCCACACCTTACCCAGAGCCATCACACCTCACCCAGAGCCATCACACCTCACCCAGAGCCATCACACCTCACCCAGAGCCTGATCTCACACCTCACCAAGAGCCTGATCCCACACCTCACCCAGAGCCATCACACCTCATCCAGAGCCTGATCCCACACCTCACCCAGAACCTGATCCCACACCTCACCAAGAGCCTGATCCCACACCTCACCCAGAGCCTGATCCCACACCTCACCCAGAACCTGATCCCACACCTCACCCAGAGTCAGATCCCACACCTCACCCAGAGTCAGATCCCACACCTCACCCAGAGTCAGATCCCACACCACTCAGAGCCTGATCCCACACCTCACCCAGAACCATCACATCTCACCCAGAGCCATCACACCTCACCCAGAGCCATCACACCTCACCCAGAACCTGATCCCACACCTCACCCAGAGCCTGATCCCACACCTCACCCAGAGCCATCACACCTCACCCAGAGCCATCACACCTCACCCAGAGCCATCACACCTCACCCAGAGCCATCACACCTCACCCAGAGCCATCACACCTCACCCAGAGCCATCACACCTCACCCAGAGCCATCACACCTCACCCAGAGCCATCACACCTCACCCAGAGCCATCACACCTCACCCAGAGCCATCACACCTCACCCAGAGCCTGATCTCACACCTCACCAAGAGCCTGATCCCACACCTCACCCAGAGCCATCACACCTCACCCAGAGCCTGATCCCACACCTCACCCAGAGCCATCACACCTCACCCAGAGCCTGATCCCACATCCCATAACGCACCCTCCCCCACCCTGCCGCAGGTGGTTCGCGCGGCCCTGCCGCACATGATCAAGCGAGGCCGAGGCCACATTGTCTCGGTGGCCAGCATGGCAGCCTGCATGGGAGTGGCCTACTGCACCGACTACAGGTGGAGCAACGATTCTTTAATACGAAATTCCGTTTTTCAAGCCAACGCTTTATTCTCACTGTTTTTTGCAGCGCCTCAAAGTTTGGCAGCTTGGGCTTCATGGAAGCTGTGCAGGACGAGCTGCGCCGGATGGGGCTGTACGGGCGGAACCGGATCTTCCTGAGCGCCGTGTGCCCGACCTTCCTTGACCCCGGATCTGGCGGGGTGCTCGTTGGCAAGTCTGTCAAGCCCGGAATGAGGTGATCGTCTGAGATATGAGTATGATGTTATGGTCCATAATCCATAATCAAACTCCCAGCCAATCGGTAATCCATCCCAGCCAATCGATAATCCATCCCAGCCAATCGATAATCCATCCCAGCCAATCGGTAATCCATCCCAGCCAATCGATAATCCATCCCGGCCAATCGATAATCAATGCCCAAATAATCGATAATCAATGCCCAAATAATCGATAATCAATGCCAGCCAGTCGATAATCAATCCCAGCCAATCGGTAATCAATGACCAACCAATCGATTATCTATCCCAGCCAATTTATAATCACTGCCCAACTAATCGATAATCAATCCCAGCCAATCTATAATCACTGCCCAAGTAATCGATAATCAATGCCCAGCTAATCGATAATGAATCCCAAGTAATCGATAATCAATGACCAGCCCGCGCCCCCTTCTCCCGCCCGCAGCCCGGAGCTCCAGCTGACGCCCGCGCAAGTGGCAGCCAGCATCCTCAGCGCGGTGCAGTACCGCCACACTCTGGTCTGCGTGCCCGCCAGCCTGCAGAGGAGCTTCATGCTGCGAGGGTGAGTTTCATAAACGTGTTTTGAACAGTTAACACGATTGAGAACAGACTGCTCAAACACCAATGCTTCATCAATGCCAACCGCAGGCTGCTGCCGCTGCGCGCGTGTCGTGCCATCCAGGACTTCGAGGGCGCCTACTTTGACGAGCGCTGAGAGTTTCCGTGACGAAAATTGTTATTTTGTGTAATTGTGTGACATTTTTTTACGGTTTCGGGACTTCAAATGCTCGAGTTGTTTTGCGTTACTAATTTCCTTTTTATTTAACTTTTTATCAATCTACATTAACAAACTTTTCTGCCGTGACGTATATAATCTTTGTCTGTTCTTTTGGTTCCTATGGCAGAGAAAGGCCGAGGACGCTGTTCTCAGGCCGAGGCGAAGCCGAGGCCTTAGAATTGCGTCCGAGGTCTTTCTGCCATAGACACCAAAAGAACAGACGAAGATCGTACTTAATCTACAGATATTGGAAGCGACTGGGAGTGGGAGAGAGGTATTCGTCAAAAGCGGGGGTGTGGTTAAATGTGTGACCACATTTAACCATAGACAAAAATTAAAGTAAAAGATTCGATGCTTAAATTAAAAGCGAGAAAGGAAAGGTTTGGGCAGCTAGAGGAAATCAGAGAGAACTGAGAATCAGGGAACACGACTTGGAACTCGCTTTCGACTGGTTGAATGACATTGAATTGAGAGAAAACGAGGCTTCTAGATTTGCTTTACTGTCCGATAACGAGGTTGCTGAAAGGATTGACGCTGCTGTGCCGGAATCGACACGCCGGAAGGAACGATGGGCACTAAAGCAATTTGACGACTGGTTTCAGGAGAGGCAAACCAAACTGCTTCATGGAGACGCCTGCGGTCTCTCTGTGTCTACCTATCGGCCGGCATACTCTCGACTCCAATTGTGGCGAATATCACCAAACCCGTGTCTACGGATGGTAAATTCTCAAACCAGTCTCTAAGGAAGACTTGTGCCATCAGGTTGCATCGGGCTGGACTGGCTAGGGACGATATAGCCCGCGTCACTGGACATTCGTCCAACGCAATAGAGAGGTACATACGGCTAGACGTCCAGGATCATTCGCGTATGACCTACGCTCTACACGCCGGAGGAGCCGTGGAGTCCAATGGGCGGACCAATGAGCAAGATGTCGTGTCTGAGGGTACTACCAAGAAGATGCGCATGACTGTCCACGGTGACACCAACAGCGTAGAAATCATGTTCGAGTAAATCGGCAAGAATGAATCGGTCTTTACTGCTGTTGATAGTTTATACTTCTAATGGACTAACTGACAAATTATAGTCGTTCTAAAATGTTCTCAGGCCTTGTTCTTAGGCCTGTTAACCGGTTAACAGGCCTCGTTTTGAGTTCTCAGGCTTAGTTTTTTAGTGAGGTTTGGCCATAGACTATCGTTCCACTAGAAAAGAAGGAGCCTAGGAATTTAGTGTGAACCGTCATATCTGTAGGTTAAGGTGACTAATATACAACATCATGCACTCGCACCATGAAATATACTATTTTTTATTATATGATTTTTACGCCTCATCCTTCAACTATTCCCGGTCATATAGTGACAACATTTTGTGTTGCAGTTTTTTTTGCATTCTATGATCGTTTAAACAGTTTTAGTATATTATATATCTTCAGTGTATATTGGATAACCATTACACCTGTTGAAGCCATTACAAGACAAAAACTTTTTGCCAGAATTTAGTCATTTTTACTCTCGGTAAAAGCTCGGAATATTGTATTTGTGTATCTTCAATGAATGGAGAAGCTGGCAATGTACAGTTATAATTACAGATGAGGCGGTCAGTCCAGTGAGCAGCATTGCAGCATTTGAGCAACTGACTCAAAAGCAACTCAAACTGAGCTCAGAAACGCAGTCAAGTCCCAAGTAATTCAACTCAGAAGCACTTCCGGTGCACAATGCCGGGCCCGCACTCATCGTACTCCTGCTTGGTGACCCACATGGACTGAAAGGTGCTCAGCGAGGCCAGAATTGAGCCGCCAATCCACACGGAGTACTTTCGCTCAGGTGGGGCCACAACCCTCACCTTGACTGAGGACGGCGCTAGGCAGCAGATCTCCTTCTGCAGACGGTCAGCGATTCCCGGAAACATGCTGGTGCCGCCGCTGAGCACGATGTTGCAGTACAGATCCTTCCTGATGTCCACGTCGCACTTCATCACGCTGTTGAACACTGTCTCGTGGATTCCGGCCGACTCCATGCCGAGGATGGCCGGCTGGAACAGGGCCTCCGGGCAGCGGAAGCGTTCGCTGCCGACGGTGACCACCTGACCGTCGGGCAGCTCGTAGCGCTTCTCCAGCGCGCTGCTGCTGGCAGCTGTGCTCATCTCCTGCTCAAAGTCGAGCGCAGAGTAGCACAGCTTCTCCTTCATGTCGCGGACGATCTCCCGCTCCGCCGAGGTCTTGAAGTCGTAGCCGCGCTCCGTGAGGATCCTCACCAGGTGGTCGGTGAGGTCGCGGCCGGCCAGGTCCAGCCGGAAGATGGCGTGCGGCAGCGCGTAGCCCTCGTAGATCGGCACCGTGTGCGAGACGCCGTCGCCGGAGTCCAGCACGATGCCGGTGGTGCGGCCGCTGGCGTACAGCGACAGCACGGCCTGGATGGCGACGTACATGGCGGGCGTGTTGAAGGTCTCGAACATGATCTGCGTCATCTTCTCGCGGTTGGCCTTGGGGTTCAGCGGTGCCTCGGTCAGCAGCACGGGGTGCTCCTCGGGGGCCACCCGCAGCTCGTTGTAGAAGGTGTGGTGCCAGATCTTCTCCATGTCGTCCCAGTTGGTCACCACGCCGTGCTCGATCGGATACTTCAGCGCCAGGACGCCTCGCCTGCTCTGGGCCTCGTCACCGATGTAGCTGTCCTTCTGGCCCATGCCGATCATCACGCTCTGGAGTTTAGGAAGGCATTGCGTGAGGCTCAGGGACTGCGTGAGGCTCAGGGCTTGTGTGAGGTTCAGGGACTGTGTGAGGCTCAGGGATTGTGTAAGGCTCAGGGACTGTGTGAGGCTCAGGGATTGCGTGAGGCTCAGGGATTGCATGAGGCTCAGGGATTGTGTGAGGTTCAGGGATTGTGTGAGGCTCAGGGATTGTGTGAGGTTCAGGGATTGTGTGAGGCTCAGGGATTGTGTGAGGCTGAGGTATTGTGTGAGGTTCAGGGATTGTGTGAGGTTCAGGGATTACATGAGGCTCAGGGACTGCGTGAGGCTCAGGGATTGCATGAGGCTCAGGGATTGTGTGAGGCTCAGGGATTGTGTGAGGCTCAGGGACTGCGTGAGGCTCAGGGATTGTGTGAGGTTCAGGGATTGTGTGAGGCTCAGGGATTTCACGAGGCTCAGGGATTGTGTGAGGCTCAGGGATTGTGTGAGGCTCAGGGATTTCACGAGGCTCAGGGATTGTGTGAGGCTCAGGGATTGTGTGAGGCTCAGGGATTGTGTGAGGTTCAGGGATTTCACGAGGCTCAGGGATTGTGTGAGGCTCAGGGATTGCATGAGGCTCAGGGACTGTGTGAGGCTCAGGGATTGCATGAGGCTCAGGGATTGTGTGAGGTTCAGGGATTGTGTGAGGCTGAGGTATTGTGTGAGGCTCAGGGATTGTGTGAGGCTCAGGGATTGTGTGAGGCTGAGATATTGTGTGAGGCTCAGCCGCTCAGGGATTGTGTGAGGCTCAGGGATTGTGTGAGGCTCAGGATTGTGTGAGGCTCAGGGATTGTGTGAGGCTCAGGATTGTGTGAGGCTCAGGGATTGTGTGAGGCTCAGGATTGTGTGAGGCTCAGGGATTGTGTGAGGCTCAGGGATTGTGTGAGGCTCAGGGATTGTGTGAGGCTCAGGGATTGTGTGAGGCTCTGAGCTTCCTACAAATCGGAAAGGCAATTCAGGCAGCTGAGCTCACGCTGTGCTTCGGTCGACCCACGATGGACGGGAACACCGCCCTCGGAGCGTCATCTCCAGCGAAGCCCGCCTTGCACATGCCGGAGCCGTTGTCGACCACCAGGGCTGCGATTTCCTCACTGGCCATTGCGCTGTGTTGGCTTTGTGGGTTTCTGTTGAACTGCTGGAATTCAAGCTGTGTGCTTGAGTTCGTGCTCAGCTCGATGTTAAACTCCTCTTTTGTAGACTTCCAGATGGTCTGGACAGCTCCCCATTGCCTGCCATATATGGAAGTGGCGGTCCCAGTCGCACTGCAGGGGATCCTAATTTGGAGAGCTCACCGTCCCAGGTGCAGCTGATTGTTGCTGTGGCCATATATGGCAGGCAGGGAGTGCGCTTTGAAATTTGTATTTCCTAATATGGCAACGACACAAACTTACAGTCGCGGTCAAATATGGCTGAAGCAGATGTCGTAGTGAAATATGCCACAGCAATGCAACTTGCTTGGACCGTAGCACGCTCGACTCGGAAATCCCCAGGAGAGTGAGTCTGAGCAGCTCAGGTCAGAGCTATTTTTAGCAGCACAAAAATGGCTCATTCCTGTGCAATCGGTGCACTGTAAAGTAGTGTTGTAAAGCACCCGCAGCTTATAGTCACTCCGTTTTTGCAACAGTTAAGAAAAGCAAGCAGCTAGGAAAACAGAAATTTTGTAGTAAATTTTACTAGTGGAGCCCATTGCGCAATAAGAAAATAGAATGCATATCGGTCAAGATGCTGGGAGTTATTTAATATTCAAGTTCGCTCGTAATTAAACTGAGTATCTCCGAAATTGTGTGAAACGGCAAGTGGACTAAACACGATGCAGATTGGGAGCCCTGCCTGCCAACCGTAAGCTCCCAGCATCCTGTCCCACTGAGTCGGGGCAGAAAATTTCTTAGAACGCCTCAAAAGCATCGCCATGGCAACTGGTTCAAGGCCTACGCTGGCCATACAAATCGCTCTGCAGCTCCACTGCAGGCTTGCCCTTTGAGTACACTGGATGCAGGAATTAGGCACTGAATCCGATGCACAAGCCTCTCAATTTTCATGCAATGCCCTGCTGGAACAAAAGCAGCTCAACTCACACCCGCTTTCTCACCCATCACGGAACAGCTGCAGTCCTGCATGCCCACCTGACAGCCCAAATCACTTTTGGAAAGACTAACAATTAAAAATACTGCAAACTGTCTGTCTGGCACACCTGTTATCATACTGGCTGAGCACTCACAACTGCCTGGCGGGAATGCAGCTTGCCAACACACCTGCGGTTGACCGGCTGGGCCGCGGCGAAGACGGCCTTCTGCGGTTCGGCGACACCGTCGCCCTGTACTCTGTTGATGGTGGAGGATTCGCGTTTGCTGCAGAGTCCGGGTGAGCTGCTGTCTGTCTGTCTGTCTGTCTGTCTGTCTGTCTGACTGACTGTCTGTCTGTCTGTCTGTCTGTCTGTCTGTCTGTCTGTCTGCCTGTCTGTCTGTCTGCCTATCTGCCTGTCTGCCTGTCTGTCTGTCTGTCTGTCTGTCTGTCTGTCTGTCGTCTGTCTGTTTGTCTGTTTGTCTGTGTGTCTGTCTTAGTGTCTGTCTTTCTGTCTGTCTGTCTGCCTATCTGTCTGTTTGTCTGTTTGTCTGTCTATCTGTCTGTCTGTCTTTCTGTCTGTCTGTCTGTCTGTCTGTCTGTCTGTCTGTCTGTCTGTCTGTCTGTCTGTCTGTCTGTCTGTCTGTCTGTCTGTCTGTCTGTCTGTCTGTCTGTCTGTCTGTCTGTCTGTCTGTCTGTCTGTCTGTCTGTCTGTCTGTCTGTCTGTCTGTCTGTCTGTCTGTCTGTCTGTCTGTCTGTCTGTCTGTCTGTCTGTCTGTCTGTCTGTCTGTCTGTCTGTCTGTCTGTCTGTCGGTCTGTCTGTCCGTTATTTCTCTGTCTAATCTGCTTTCCTGAACCCGAAAGCACAATGTTCCATGCCAATTCTCAAAATTCACGCAGCTCCATGCACGACTGCCTGATGGTCCGCAGCGGTGGCGGCAAGCAGCAGCCGCAGTGCCCGGACAGCCAAGGTGAGAAATCTGAGGCTCTCTGAACTGCTCGCACAGCGGGAAAGTGCGGGCACTAACATGAGTCTTCAAGCACAAATAAACAATCACAGAAAACAAAATTCAATGAAAACTCGGAGTCCGAACTGTTTATTTTGCTGTGAACCCGAGGGGCAACCAACACCAAATCAGATCGGTTTGTCAGAAGTCATGAAGCTCATTATTGATGACGTATTCACCAGCTGGTTGGGGTGTTGGTTGCCAACTGCAGCTGAACTACCGAATGCTGACTCACCTGGCCTTGCCTATTGATAAATTATTCCACGGATCCCCATCCTCATGCCTGGTCCGTCTTTCCAATGACCGGAGTTGCCTCTAGAGCCACCATGAGTTAGCCTGTTCGGGTTCTTGCCTTTCCCGCGGTTGAAAAATCTGCGAAGGTTCTGGAACGGGCTCTTGGCGAACCCGCCGTTTCGCAAAGGCCGCAGCTTCCATCTTGGCGCCGCTTCGGAATTGTCTGAAAAGCAATTTTGTCTCGCTTTTTCTGTCTGCTCTGTGTGGCCCTGGTGTTCCAGAGCATCCATGACAGTGTCTATCAGGTGACTAAACTAATGGTCCTTGAGTGAGCCACTCACCAAATGCCAAGACAATACAGACCAGCAAGGGGACGATCCACAGAACTCTCATTTTAAGCTTGAGATGAAAAAATCCACTCTGAGAGAATCTAGCTGGGTTTCCAACATTTTTGCTTTCTGCTGACCTTACACAATCACAATTTATAGCCCGACGATCCGCCCCGCCTCCTTGAGCCGTAACTATTTATTCAAGTGTTGGATATCACCTGGGCCAAGGTTTGAAGCCTCTGTCACTGCTGCAGCCAGTCTGCAAGGCGTGGCTTCGTATCGGATTCCGATGGAAATGTGCAACGTTAAATTTGATACCGCACGGGGACAAACTTGTTCTTTCCATTTGAGAGACTATCGAAAAATCTACAAAACTTTTCGGGAAGCGCTTTTTGAGTAGCCAAAGTCGTTGTTCTACTTTATTCTTTAGGCTTCGAAGTATTCTCGAAAATTTAGCTTGGTTTCTTTGCAGCTACTGGGGAACTTAAAGTGACATCAAAAGTCAAATCTTACATTTTAATGTTAAAATGTTAAACGCAACTCTTAATGAGACGATAACTCATTCAAAATGACTGTGTGCATTTAAAATACGGTCTTTTATCCCACTAAGAATGAAACATGCAGGCCTCCTGTTGAGAAATCCGTCACAGGGCCTGCAAAGAAGTCCCTGCTTCGAAAAATGACACCTGAATCATTTCTAAGTGATCTCCGTAGCTCCAGTAAAAAGTAAGCCCGTGAAACTCCCACAGCGCTTTCCTTCGAGATCTGCGCTCCCGACTGCTACAAACTGCAGAAGCAGCACCGGAAACTGCTGGCTTCCGTCACTGGCCCCGAGGAGACGGAGCTGGAGCCCGCCGTGAAAGCCCGCCTCACTCAGTTGAAGGTGAGTCACTGGGTACGATTTTTTCTTTGTTGTCTCTCTCCGATCCTCCTCGCAACTCCCGCCTCTCTCAGCTCAGCCCCTCCCTTCTCTACCCTTCTCCAGTGCTGGCGCATCTCCCTAACCTCATTCTTCACCTTACAAACTTATTTAGCAGAATGACATTCTCCCTATCCATCTCCCTCTCCACCTTACGCTCGTATAGATTTCTCACTAAATGAAGTGATGCTCCCTCTATGAAGTGATGCTCCCTCTATGAAGTGATGCTCCCTCCATGAAGTGATGCTCACTCTATGAAGTGGTGCTCCCTCTATGAAGTGGTGCTCCCTCCATGAAGTGGTGCTCCCTCTATGAAGTGGTGCTCCCTCCATGAAGTGGTGCTCCCTCCATGAAGTGGTGCTCCCTCTATGAAGTGGTGCTCCCTCTATGAAGTGGTGCTCCCTCTATGAAGTGGTGCTCCTTCCATGAATTGATGCCCCCTCGATAAAGACTCCTGGCCGCGCCCCTGCACCCAGCAGGGAGACGAACAGGCATGAGCATTCCGCTGAGCAGTAAAAATAGGTGCGCATAGGACTTTCTGAGCTCTGCCTTGCATCAAGCCGTGCAACATGTCGACTTGAACAAATTCCTAATTTTTGGGCAGATTGCGGCAGCGGCAGAGGCGGCCGCCAACCTGGCTGAGCAGCGGCGCCAGGCGGGGCGCCAGATTCACTACGGCCAGGTTGTGCAGCTGCGCCACGTCTTCACCGGACGCTGCGTGCGCGCCGGCGCCAACTCGGGCGGCGGCCTTCGCTCCGGGTTGTGCAGCGCTGGCGCCGCTTCTGCTGGCGCTTCGGCGCTGCTGCGACTGGCGCCGCGTTTCAAGCTGCAGACGGAGGGCGACCCAGTCCGGCTCGGCGACCAGGTTGCCTTGGAGACGGTGAAATCGGCCGGGCATTTTTTGCACGTCCTGCCCGCCGCTTCTTCCACAGCGGCTCCGGGTGCAGCGCATCCGGTGAGGGGTTCGGCAACCCACCATTTTCGCCATTTTTATTCTACAGACCATGGACTTCTAGAGAGTAGTCTGGACGGGAAAAACTAGCTGGTTTGTTAGCCCGATAGTTATAGTAGTCATCAGGGCCGCACAGAATGTGCATGTACACTCCTTGTGCCGTGGGGTTGGCCCTCCTGGGCGAGAATACATGTACCGTGCGACATTGGTGGTGAGTACGAGTCAGATGCGTTTAGCTCAATGGAATCAGAAAAAAAACTGTTTGAACACCTTCTTTCACTGGGACACCAGGAGTTCATAAGGGTAAATGCGTGCTAAAAGTACTAAAATCAAGAATACTTTACACTGCCCCCCCCCCCAGATTGGTGTCTCCGTCCGACCGAGCGGCTTCATCCTGACGCTCCGCTTTCGCTGCCGCAGTCGAGGAGGCGGCGAGCCGCCACTGATCGCCGGCCAGCCGGTGCTGCTGACTCACTCGGAGCTGCAAGGCCAGCTGGTCTGCCGCCGCCCCGCCTTCCCGACGGCCGCTCAACAACGGCCGGACGACGAGGTTCAACTTCGATGCCGCGGTGCAACTTTGACTGACGAGAATCTCACCCACGATGGATTGAAGACTCCGACGCCTGAAGCTGCGGGGTATTCGTCAGCTCTTTCGTCGTACATGTACGGGGAGTCCCCGGCAACCGGCTACTGGCAGGTGGAGCTGGCGGAGGGCTGCGTGCCCGGCGGTCCGGTCAGCTGGGGGCAGCCGGTTCGCCTGCGGCACATGCTGTCGCGCTGCTACTTGAAGGTCAGCGGCTGCGGCGGCTGCAGAGTCGGCCTGACGCCCAACTGCTGCCACAGGCGGGCCGTCTTCCGTCTGCACCCGGTGGCCGCGGTTCGTGCAGCTGCGAACTCAATTCTTGCTGTTTGCCAGACTTTTCATTCTCAACTCAGACTCTGCATGCCATTCGACTGTTTCAGAATTTATACTCTCTCTAACTCTCCATTCTGTTCCAACTGTCAGCTCCCCTGACTCTCACTCTCCACTCTGTTCCAACTGTCAGCTCCCCTGACTCTCACTCTCCATTCTGTTCCAACTGTCAGCTCCCCTGACTCTCACTCTCCATTCTGTTCCAACTGTCAGCTCCCCTGACTCTCACTCTCCCTTCTGTTCCAACTGTCAGCTCCCCTGAC
Organism: Macrostomum lignano; assembly: GCA_002269645.1. NCBI lineage: Eukaryota > Metazoa > Platyhelminthes > Macrostomidae > Macrostomum > Macrostomum lignano. The sequence goes on along the minus strand of NIVC01001999.1, from coordinate 104,780 downwards.
TCTCACTCTCCATTCTGTTCCAACTTTGTCAGCTCCCCTGACTCTCACTCTCCATTCTGTTCCAACTGTCAGCTCCCCTGACTCTCACTCTCCATTCTGTTCCAACTTTGTCAGCTCCCCTGACTCTCACTCTCCATTCTGTTCCAACTGTCAGCTCCCCTGACTCTCACTCTCCATTCTGTTCCAACTTTGTCAGCTCCCCTGACTCTCACTCTCCATTCTGTTCCAACTTTGTCAGCTCCCCTGACTCTCACTCTCCATTCTGTTCCAACTTTGTCAGCTCCCCTGACTCTCACTCTTACTTTTTCTTCCTCCAGCTTCTCTGACACGCAGTAGTTCTGTCAAAAATGGTAAATATTGATGCAACTTTGCAGGAGCAAAGGGAAATCAGCAATTCAACATATTTTCGAATAGAAAATGTCGCCACAGGAAACTGGCTTCACGTGTGCAAAGGTAAAAGAATGGTTAAGCGTAGTTTGAAACTGTTGTGTGTGCTGCTCTTTATAAACTGAGTCGGCAATTTGACTTTGCTTATTCAGAAAATTCGAAGCATGAAGTTGGCAACGGCTTTCGTGAAACGTCGCTTTCCAAAGGCCTACAGATGAAAAAAGTAAGCAGTTCACAGGCTAACTGGGTTTCGGCTTTCCTCTTGTCCTTGGAATAAAGGGGAGGGAGGGAAGAAGAGAAGGGGACGGAAGAAGGGAAGGGGAGAGAAGGGGAGGGGAGAGAAGGGGAGGGAGAGAAGGGGAGGGGAGAGAAGGGGAGGGGAGAGAAGGGGAGGGGAGAGAAGGGGAGGGGAGAGAAGGGGAGGGAGAGAAGGGGAGGGAGAGAAGGGGAGGGAGAGAAGGGGAGAGGAGAAGGGGAGGGAGAGAAGGCGAGAGGAGAAGGGGAGAGGAGAAGGGGAGGGAGAGAAGGCGAGAGGAGAAGGGGAGGGAGAGAAGGGGAGGGAGAGAAGGGGAGAGGAGAAGGGGAGGGAGAGAAGGGGAGGGAGAGAAGGGGAGAGGAGAAGGGGAGGAGAGAAGGGGAGGGAGAGAAGGGGAGAGGAGAAGGGGAGGGAGAGAAGGGGAGGGAGAGAAGGGGAGAGGAGAAGGGGAGGGAGAGAAGGGGAGGGAGAGAAGGGGAGAGGAGAAGGGGAGGGAGAGAAGGACTGAGACGGAACAGCGGAAGAAGCGGTCACAGTGAGACGCAGAGAGTGAGGGCGGCAGTGGCGCAAATATTCTGGAGCATCTCCCTCGCCAGGTGTCGGCAGGCCAGGAGATGCAGCCGGAGGACGCATTTTGCATCGGGCTTGTCGACCCCGCCCTGGTGCGAATATTCAACGAGGCGGCCGGCTTTGCGCCATTCGTGCACCGTCTGTGCAGCCAGGTAGAGCGACTCAAATTTACGAGTACATAGTCATTGAAGCCCTTCCAGCAGCCGCTGTAACGTGTCTTCGCTGTTTAATTTGCAGCGCAGTGAAGGCCGTCAACGATTGGACGCCAGTGCGACACACAAGGCGGTGACGACTCTGCGGGAGCTGCGCGAGTTTTTAACGGCACCAGACGGCGAGCCGCGTCCGGAAAAGCAGAAACTGTTGCGGCAGCTGGGGGTAGATTGTTGATTCTTGCTACTTTAAGTAGAGTAGCTCGCTTGTTTCTGTTCTGTATGTCAGCTAGCTGTAGCGGTTTCACACCCTTACTCAGCAACATAGAAAAGCCGCCACCCTTTGCCCCAGTGAGCAGTGTCTTTCGACCACCTGGCCAACCATTTTGATACTAAAAAAATGCTTGAAAAAAACTGAAAACCAGGCGGAAGCTTCAATCCATCTGATCTTCGCCTCCGCTCTTCCCAATCCTCCTCACCCAGCCCAACTCTGCATCGCGTGGCGCAAGTCAAAAGTCAATACTGAGCTGGAATTTACTGCGCTCTCTCAAAGGGGGCGATTTTTTAATGTTGTTGAGTAGATGCCTGCTGCTCATACACAACCCAATGAACTGTGATCTAGATGCCTGCTGCTCATACACAATCCAATGAACTGTGATCTAGATGCCTGCTGCTCATACACAATCCAATGAACTGTGATCTAGATGCCTGCTGCTCATACACAATCCAATGAACTGTGATCTAGATGCCTGCTGCTCATACACAATCCAATGAACTGTGATCTAGATGCCTGCTGCTCATACACAATCCAATGAATCGCAGATTATCGACCTGCTTGTCCAGCTGCTACGGACTCCTGTCAGAGGCTGCCCAGACCAGGCCAACATCAGTCAGATCTTTGTAGCCTGCTATGACGTCATCGCGAGCTTTCTAGCCGGAGCAGGGAATGGAAAGAATTCGGTTTATATGGCTCAGCATTTGGAGTTCTTTTTGACTCAGGTGGCTCTTGAGGTAATTGATTGATTAGTTGATTTGATTGATTGATTGACTGATTGATTGATTGATTGATTAATTGATTTGATTGATTGATTGATTGATTGATTGATTGATTGATTGATTGATTGACTGAATGATTGGTTGATTAATTTGCTTGATTGATTGATTGATTAATTGATTAGATTGATTGATTGATTGATTGATTGATTGATTTATTTATTGATTTGATTGATTGATTGATTGATTTATTGATTGATTGATTAATTGATTTGATTGATTGATTGATTGATTTATTGATTTATTGATTTGGTTGATTGATTGATTGATTGATTGATTGATTGATTTATTGATTTGGTTGATTGATTGATTGATTGATTGATTTATTGATTGATTGATTAATTGATTTGATTGATTGATTGATTGATTGATTGGTTGATTAATCATCTAATTTATTGATCATCTGTCCATTCGACATTAATAAAAAGATTCCCTTCATTCCAGACTTCAACTGGATGCGTGAGTGCCCTTCTTTGTCGGGAACTTTGATCTTTGATTTTGCTAGACCCAATTTAAGTTTTTTGATTGTCATTTTTTTCTCATCAAGGAGGAGATCGGCTTCCGCGCGGCCGAGATGATACGGCAGCTGGTCAAGGACAATCGGCGGATTATCGATCGAATTCCCTTGTCCTACATTGGCGAGATTGTTGAGTTTCTGCGGCTGAGTAGGGTGAGGATTAGAGGGATCAGAGGGTCAGGGGATCAATCAGAGGGTCAGGGGATCAGAGGGTCAGGGGATCAGAGGGTCAGGGGATCAGAGGGTCAGGGGATCAGAGGGTCAGGGAATCAGAGGGTCAGGGGATCAGAGGGTCAGGGGATCAGAGGGTCAGGGGATCAGAGGGTCAGGGGATCAGATGATCAATAAATCAAACGGAGGGTTCGAGAGGTCAGAAGCTCGGCAGCTGGTGCAGAGACGGTGTGATTGGTTCAGATTGTCCCATTCATCCATCCTCAGAACTACCGCAACCTCAAACTGCTGGGCGCATTTTGCACTCGCGGCGGTCAAGGGCTGGCCGAAAAGCAGGCTTTCATTGCCAAGAGGTGGCTGGCCGACCAGCGCAGCGGTGTCAGCAATGCTGTCATTCACACTTGCCTGGGACAGGCTATTGGTTGCCATGACAACCAGGTGTTTGTATCCGTCGATGGCCGACGAAATTGGAAACCAATCGGGCAGTTTGCAAACGAGGTATTCACAGTGCAGCAACAGTTTATATTTTTTGTTTTCTGTTTGCGGATTTCTCACTAATTAATGTTTCCCTTGCAGTACCGAACAGCGCTGCTGAAATCGCACGCAGCCGAAGGCTCGCCTGCTGGCCAAATTTTTCCGGCGGGTTCGCATCGAGCGCTCGTGGGGCAACAGCGAAGGCGCTTGGCAAAAAAGCACACATCGGAGGGGGTGAGTAGTTATTTGGGTGTTACTGCCTCTCCTCTCCCCAGACCCTATTTGGGGTGTGGCTGTCTCTCTCTCCTCAGACCCTATTTAAGGTGTGGCTGTCTCTCTCTCCTCAGACCCTATTTGGGGTGTGGCTGTCTCTCTCTCCCCAGACCCTATTTGGGGTGTGGCTGCCCTCTCTCTCCTCAGACCCTATTTGGGGTGTGGCTGCCCTCTCTCTCCTCAGACCCTATTTGGGGTGTGGCTGTCTCTCTCTCCTCAGACCCTATTTGGGGTGTGGCTGTCTCTCTCTCCTCAGACCCTATTTGGGGTGTGGCTGTCTCTCTCTCCTCAGACCCTATTTGGGGTGTGGCTGTCTCTCTCTCCTCAGACCCTATTTGGGGTGTGGCTGCCCTCTCTCTCCTCAGACCCTATTTGGGGTGTGGCTGCCCTCTCTCTCCTCAGACCCTATTTGGGGTGTGGCTGTCTCTCTCTCCTCAGACCCTATTTGGGGTGTGGCTGTCTCTCTCTCTCCTCAGACCCTATTTGGGGTGTGGCTGTCTCTCTCTCTCCTCAGACCCTATTTGGGGTGTGGCTGTCTCTCTCTCTCCTCAGACCCTATTTGGGGTGTGGCTGCCCTCTCTCTCCTCAGACCCTATTTGGGGTGTGGCTGCCCTCTCTCTCCTCAGACCCTATTTGGGGTGTGGCTGCCCTCTCTCTCCTCAGACCCTATTTGGGGTGTGGCTGCCCTCTCTCTCCTCAGACCCTATTTGGGGTGTGGCTGTCTCTCTCTCTCCTCAGACCCTATTTGGGGTGTGGCTGTCTCTCTCTCTCCTCAGACCCTATTTGGGGTGTGGCTGTCTCTCTCTCTCCTCAGACCCTATTTGGGTTGTGGCTGCCCTCTCTCTCCTCAGACCCTATTTGGGGTGTGGCTGCCCTCTCTCTCCTCAGACCCTATTTGGGGTGTGGCTGCCCTCTCTCTCCTCAGACCCTATTTGGGGTGTGGCTGGCTCTCTCTCCCTAAACCCTATTTGAGATGTGGCTGTCTCTCTCTCTCCTCAGACCCTTATTTGGGGTGTGGCTGCCCTCTCTCGCCTCAGACCCTACTTTAAGTGAGGCTATCGCACATACTCAATAACTTTCAGCAAATCTGCACAGTTGTCAACGACTTTCTATTCCTGCAGCATCAGCTGGAGCTATTCCGCAAGCTCTGTCAGGTAAGCTTGCAGTTGATCGTAGTTAATCCGGGATATTTTAAAACTATGTACATGTTGTGATTGATAATTTAGGGCCGAAACTGCAGCATCATCAAGCTGATCACCGAGCAGCTGGGCTGCCTCAGCTGGCAGGAGTGCTTCATCTGTCTGACCGACGATTCACTGCCCGATCAGTTGAGATCGGCTTACTGCAGGGCTGCCGTCTGTCTGCATGTGGACATCCCGGCAAATGCCAGCGTGCTGGACAGAGTCCAGCTCACCTTCGCTAGTGACGATCTCACCAAGAACTCGAGAGCCGCGCTGTACCAAACGGTGAGAGACGCTGTGATCTTGTATTCCGGCTAGAGTTTTAAGGTCAAGTTTTGTTAGATCAGGTGTTGGTTTCAAGGTAAAGTTTAATATCCGTGAACTACGTCACATGCTTAATTCCAGACTGGTTGCGAAGACTCCGTGTCCAGGCGTCAAAGTCGGCCCATCCTGGACTGGGTGACGGAGTTCCTGGACCGAAACCGGAGCATGGTGGCCTCGGACACTGGGCGCAGTCGGCTGCTTAGCGAAGTCTTCAGCCTGCTGCATCACGTGGTCAACTACGGCTACTACAGCGCCACGGATGACATCAAGCGACTGCTGAGACCCCTGCTGAAGCTGATCGACGGAAGGAGCGACATTCCGATGCCTGAGAGTGAGTTTGAGCACAGCGACTCCTTGATAAACCTGGTAAAAGGATCAGCAAAACCCATTCTTATCGCAACCCTCAGCTGACACGTCTGAATACAAGGAAGTTCTGCAGCACTATCTGCGAACTGAGCGTTACCGACCGTCCAGGGAGACCAGGGCGTTGGTTGATGCGAAACTCGGGTCAGTCTGCGAGACAGCTGTCTGTTGGGTTTCCGGTTGGCTTCAAAATCCTGCTCGGGCATTCTCTAAACAGCTGTTAGGGTATTTTGTACTCTCCAAACAGCTGTTAGGGTATTTTGTACTCTCCAAACAGCTGTTAGGGTATTTTGTACTCTCCAAACAGCTGTTAGGGTATTTTGTACTCTCCAAACAGCTGTTAGGGTATTTTGTACTCTCCAAACAGCTGTTAGGGTATTTTGTACTCTCCAAACAGCTGTTAGGGTATTTTGTACTCTCCAAACAGCTGTTAGGGTATTTTGTACTCTCCAAACAGCTGTTAGGGTATTTTGTACTCTCCAAACAGCTGTTAGGGTATTTTGTACTCTCCAAACAGCTGTTAGGGTATTTTGTACTCTCCAAACAGCTGGTGGGTGCTCTCCAAACAGCTGGTGGGTTGCTCTCCAAACAGCTGGTGGGTGCTCTCCAAACAGCTGGTGGGTTGCTCTCCAAAAAGCTGGTGGGGTGTTCTCCAAACAGCTGGTAGAGTGCTCTCCAAACAGCTGGTAGGGTGCTCTCCAAACAGCTCGTGGGTTGCTCTCCAAACAGCTGGTGGGTTGCTCTCCAAACAGCTCGTGGGTTGCTCTCCAAACAGCTCGTGGGTTGCTCTCCAAACAGCTCGTGGGTTGCTCTCCAAACAGCTGGTGGGGTGCTCTCCAAACAGCTGGTAGGGTGCTCTCCAAACAGCTCGTGGGTTGCTCTCCAAACAGCTCGTGGGTTGCTCTCCAAACAGCTCGTGGGTTGCTCTCCAAACAGCTGGTGGGTTGCTCTCCAAACAGCGGGTGGGGTGCTCTCCAAACATCTGGTGGGTTGCTCTCCAAACAGCTCGTGGGGTGCTCTCCAAACAGCTGGTGGGTTGCTCTCCAAACAGCTCGTGGGTTGCTCTCCAAACAGCTCGTGGGGTGCTCTCCAAACAGCTGGTGGGGTGCTCTCCAAACAGCTCGTGGGTTGCTCTCCAAACAGCTCGTGGGTTGCTCTCCAAACAGCTCGTGGGTTGCTCTCCAAACAGCTCGTGGGGTGCTCTCCAAACAGCTCGTGGGTTGCTCTCCAAACAGCGGGTGGGGTGCTCTCCAAACAGCTGGTGGGTTGCTCTCCAAACAGCTCGTGGGTTGCTCTCCAAACAGCTGGTGGGTTGCTCTCCAAACAGCTCGTGGGTTGCTCTCCAAACAGCTCGTGGGTTGCTCTCCAAACAGCGGGTGGGGTGCTCTCCAAACATCTGGTGGGTTGCTCTCCAAACAGCTCGTGGGTTGCTCTCCAAACAGCTCGTGGGTTGCTCTCCAAACAGCTCGTGGGGTGCTCTCCAAACAGCTCGTGGGTTGCTCTCCAAACAGCTCGTGGGTTGCTCTCCAAACAGCGGGTGGGGTGCTCTCCAAACATCTGGTGGGTTGCTCTCCAAACAGCTCGTGGGTTGCTCTCCAAACAGCTCGTGGGTTGCTCTCCAAACAGCTCGTGGGGTGCTCTCCAAACAGCTCGTGGGTTGCTCTCCAAACAGCTGGTGGGTTGCTCTCCAAACAGCTGGTGGGTTGCTCTCCAAACAGCTGGTGGGTTGCTCTCCAAACAGCTCGTGGGTTGCTCTCCAAACAGCTGGTGGGGTGCTCTCCAAACAGCTCGTGGGTTGCTCTCCAAACAGCTGGTGGGGTGCTCTCCAAACAGCTGGTGGGTTGCTCTCCAAACAGCTGGTGGGTTGCTCTCCAAACAGCTGGTGGGGTGCTCTCCAAACAGCTCGTGGGTTGCTCTCCAAACAGCTGGTGGGGTGCTCTCCAAACATCTGGTGGGTTGCTCTCCAAACAGCTGGTGGGGTGCTCTCCAAACAGCTGGTGAGGGATTCCACAAAGTGTGACAGTTTCATTGGGATTGCGATTCATTTTCAAACCTATTGCTAAAAAGTTCCCAAACCTACGTTGCTAAGGGGTTCCCCGTTGAAATTTCGACGAAGCCTCTAAAAGACATGGACATCCCTTTCATACCCATTGCCCTGTTTAATTTCCAGCGGTTCTCTCAATTCTCCATTCCAGAGCTCTCAAAGTGCTGGATTTATTCTTCAACTTTCGCTTCAACGTTCGATTAGCTCGATTCGCAGCCGAATTCAAGGAGGTCCTCAGCTCGAACCTAAGCTCGTCGGAAACCTCGCAGCGGGAGGATCCGTTTTTGATTTTATTAAGCGATAAATTTTCGCTAAAGCCTGGGTAAGATTTTGCTGCAGGGGTCTTCTCAAATGCCGACCATATGCCGTACGAAGATCAATAATACAATGAAACGATATGGCAATTTCAGCCTGGACATACAAGTTCGCCAGCGGCTTCGGGAACTCTTTGTCGAGTCTTCGTTCTTCACGGACAACGCCTTTGACATTGTTAATGTCCTGTTGGTGAGATTTCTGTACGATTTTTAAAAATTCATCTGAGGGACTATCCAGTGGATGTGACAGTGCCTGTACAGCTCTGGTCTTCAGCACTAGCGGATAGGGAGGGAGAATTTCCATCTGCTCACTCTCGGCCCACTCTCTGTGCACTGAAGCCTCCTTACCGCACTCTCTGTGCACTGAAGCCTCCTTACTGCACTCTCTGTGCACTGAAGCCTCCTTACCGCACTCTCTGTGCACTGAAGTGTCCTTACCGCACTCTCTGTGCACTGGAGCCTCCTTACCGCACTCTCTGTGCACTGGAGCCTCCTTACTGCACTCTCTGTGCACTGAAGCCTCCTTACCGCACTCTCTGTGCACTGGAGCCTCCTTACCGCACTCTCTGTGCACTGGAGCCTCCTTACTGCACTCTCTATGCACTGGAGCCTCCTTACCCCCATCAAAAGCTATACTCCAACTGCGCCTTAAATTCCCATGCAAAATCCCAACGCCAGGACCTGAGCCGCTATGCCTACCCCAGCCTGTCGCGCATGTCGCTGTGGCTGCTGCACCGTTACTACTCGGCCTACGCCTACCTGCTCGGCCGGGCGACTCTCGTCCGGTTAGTGACCACGCCCGAGTCGGTGGCCGTCCACCGAGCCGTTCAGCTGGCCGACCATCAGCTCCGCCGGCTGGTTGCGGCTCGCATGTCTGACAGGGACTCTCGGCTCGCTTGCGAGGTCCTTGATCGGCTCTGTCGGTGCGCGTTCTTTAGTGTTAGAATTTTCACTAAAGAGACTTCGAGTAGTAGTTGTGTAAATGTAAGAGATTACTGTAAATTTAAATAGCTTTACAAGCTAATTTCAAACCGAGCAGGTTTTGCCAGCTGAGCCCAGACACCGAGGAGCCGCATCAAGTCAATCAGGGCATCGTCTACAACAGCGGAGTTGTCGACTGTATCTGCGACTTTGCGGCGCACCAGCGATCTGCCAATCCAGCCGATTCGGCGCTGGTGAGACCGCGCTATGAAACTCGCTTCTAGGAAGGAGCAGCCCACGGATTTCTCGATGCTATTTATAGAAGTCCATGAGCATCCCCATTCAGAAGAAACGCAGCGGTTACGAAAATTTGAACCCAGCGATCTGGCAGCCCTCTACTTTAAACTTTGTGATCAGGAAACCCTCCACTTCGAACTCAGCGATCAGGAAATCCTCCACTTTGAACTACTCAGCGATCAGGAAACCCTCCGCTTTGAACTACTCAGCGATCAGGAAACCCTCCACTTTGAACTCAGCGATCAGGAAACCCTCCGCTTTGAACTCAGCGATCAGGAAACCCTCCGCTTTGAACTCAGCGATCAGGAAACCCTCCACTTTGAACTCAGCGATCAGGAAACCCTCCACTTTGAACTCAGCGATCAGGAAGAAACCCTCCACTTTGAACTCAGCGATCAGGAAACCCTCCGCTTTGAACTCAGCGATCAGGAAACCCTCCACTTTGAACTCAGCGATCAGGAAGAAACCCTCCACTTTGAACTCAGCGATCAGGAAACCCTCCACTCTGAGCTCAGCGATCAGGAAGAAACCCTCCACTTTGAACTCAGCGATCAGGAAACCCTCCACTTTGAGCTCAGCGATCAGGAAGAAACCCTTCACTTTGAACTCAGCGATCAGGAAACCCTTCAATTTGAACTCAGCGATCAGGAAACCCTCCACTTTGAACTCAGCGATCAGGAAACCCTCCACTTTGAACTCAGCGATCAGAAAACCCTCCATTTTGAACTCAGCGATCAGGAAACCCTCCACTTTGAACTCAGCGATCAGGAAACCCTCCACTTTGAACTCAGCGATCAGGTAACCCTCCACTTTGAGCTCAGCGATCAGGAAGAAACCCTCCATTTTGAACTCAGCGATCAGGAAACCCTCCAATTTGAACTCAGCGATCAGGAAACCCTCCACTGTGAACTCAGCGATCAGGAAACCCTCCACTCTGAGCTCAGCGATCAGGAAGAAACCCTCCACTTTGAACTCAGCGATCAGGAAACCCTCCACTTTGAGCTCAGCGATCAGGAAGAAACCCTCCATTTTGAACTCAGCGATCAGGAAACCCTCCACTTTGAACTCAGCGATCAGAAAACCCTCCATTTTGAACTCAGCGATCAGGAAACCCTCCACTCTGAGCTCAGCGATCAGGAAGAAACCCTTCACTTTGAACTCAGCGATCAGGAAACCCTTCAATTTGAACTCAGCGATCAGGAAACCCTCCACTTTGAACTCAGCGATCAGGAAACCCTCCACTTTGAACTCAGCGATCAGAAAACCCTCCATTTTGAACTCAGCGATCAGGAAACCCTCCATTTTGAACTCAGCGATCAGGAAACCCTCCACTGTGAACTCAGCGATCAGGAAACCCTCCACTCTGAGCTCAGCGATCAGGAAGAAACCCTCCACTTTGAACTCAGCGATCAGGAAGAAACCCTTCACTTTGAACTCAGCGATCAGGAAACCCTCCGCTTTGAACTCAGCGATCAGGAAACCCTCCACTTCGAACTCAGCGATCAGGAAATCCTCCACTTTGAACTCAGCGATCAGAAAACCCTCCATTTTGAACTCAGCGATCAGGAAACCCTCCACTTTGAACTCAGCGATCAGGAAACCCTCCACTTTGAACTCAGCGATCAGGAAACCCTCCACTTTGAACTCAGCGATCAGGAAACCCTCCATTTTGAACTCAGCGATCAGGAAACCCGAGACTTTGAACTCAGCGATCAGGACACCCGAGACTTTTAGAATGTTGACATCTGAAGTAAGCAATCAAGAGCAAATATTCCTAGAAAATTCAATCGCTGTCCCTCGCAGGAGCTGAGCGCCGACTTTCGCACCTACCGCAGTCTGATCAGCCGCGGCTATCGCCTACTCCGATGTTTGGCCAGAGACAATCCTCCAGTGCGCGTGCACCTGTTCAAGCGGTTGGACAAACTGTTCAATCTCTGCTGCACAGGCGCAGAGGCTGAGATGGCTGACGCTCTAGTGGAGGTGTTCCGCGACCACAGGGCGGCCTGTCTGAGAATCGAGCGGCGCCAGCTGACCCGCGTTGTGGCCCTGGCCAGCCAGCTGGGGTCGCGGGCGCCAGGGCTGCTGCGCCTGCTCAGGGCTGTCGTCAAGGTAATTTAGGATTCAAGCATGTAAACATTCGCACCTTGAGGGGAGGGTTACGTGCCACGTGCCTCTCGGCCTTCATCGTCGAGACATTGAGCTGGCCTCAAACCCCTGAATCAACCCTGAGGCACGTGGGGTGTTTTGGTGCTTGGGTGAATCTTTCCATGGAGTTAAGGTGGAAGGATTGATTTCAGTCCGCGAATTGTGGGTTCTTGGATGAATCGTTTTTGCATCATGACCAGTTCTACTGAGTAGTAGGTTAGGAAGTACCAGGATGAGTACTTTTTGAGGAGTCACTTGGGGTTGCTAAGCTGATTCACTGCTGCGGAGTGAAACTTTGACTTCAACTCGAATCGCCGTCCAGGTCGAGGAGCAGGACCTTTTGCTGCGCCGCAACCAGACACTTGCCGTGAAGTGCCTGGCCCGCTGCCCCCAGCTGCTGCAGTGCTGGCGCAACTCCCCGGCTGAGCAGCTCCGGCTGCTCCGTGCCGCCGGTCCGGAGGCCGAGTTCACCGCCGAGCTGCTAGAGCTGCTGGCCTCCTGCTGTGAGGGCGGCAACCGCTACGCCGAGTCCATCTGCCAGCGGCTGGGCGGCGCCAAGCCCGAGGATTTGTCAGCGTCGGCCGCGGCTCTCGGCGCTCCGGGGGTGCCCGATGCCTGTCGGCGTGCCTGGGCTCGATTCCTGCGGCAGGCTGTCGCCAGACCGGCGGCGGAGGGCGCGTCGGCGAACGCCTTGACGGCGGCGCGGTTGCTGGTGGAGGAGCCATCGGTGTGGCGATTTCTGGGCGGCGAAGCTCGCGGCGAGGGCGAATGCGGGGATGGCGAGTTCGTGTCGCTGACGTGGCGGCTGCGCGCGGCGAGTCAAGCGGCTGCGCGGAGCCCGCAGGCTGTGGCGCGGCTGCTGGCTTCCAGGTGGAACGGATTTCGCGGGTGAGTGACCGGATGGCTGATCAGGACGGTGGATGGTTTGGTGCGGACCACAGGATGTTCACGGAATGATGAATTGCTTAAATATGACAGATTTTCTTTATTTAAAAGAACAAATACTGGCTACGAACTCTACGCTACGTACTTCTGAAAAGTTTTGATTCAGGAATTAGCTAACTACTCAATAATAGATTTAACCGATATAAAAATATTAGCTGTTCTAGTTTCCAAAGTTATCTTAAGTGGAATACAAAAGTAATGCCTTAAATGTCATGACGAGAAGATAAGCTGTAGAGAATTTATTCGGCTTTATTGCGATGCAATAAGCAAGCGGAAGTGAAGCTAAGTTGTGTGAAAGATCGCTCCCAGCCCCAGCCCGAGTGGCACCCGAAAAGTAGAATAAAAAATTAACATTGAATCCTTATTTTCGGAACTAAAAGCTTTATGAATATCAATAGAGCTATAAGAAAGGCGCAACATATCAAAAGATGAACACTGGGTCTGCCTCCTATCAAAAGCAATAACAATTTTTGTGCTGAAAAAGTTAAACTTTCTATCTCCGTAGTGTATTTTTTGGAAAAATATTCCTCCAAAATTTTTCAAGAAACGAGGTTTCCCGTCCTTCTGCTTGACTAGTCCTTGGTATATATCAGAGTATGTACAGAGCAGACTGAGGGGGTGCGTTGTGGGGGGATGGCCTTGCAAAAACGGCTGGCCAATCAGGGCCCGCTAAGTGAAAGAGCTGGGGGCAGAGGGAACGGCCACCCCAAGCCAGGGTGAGGCATACGAGTCCCAAGCCAAACCGCGGGTAGGAGGGAGGGGGTGGCGCAAACGGAGACGGGGCAGAAAAACAGGCAGGCTGGCCAACAAAAGAACCTGTCCTATCTGTTCTCCGTCTCCGTTTCAATTCATCTGTTATGTGTAAATGAAATTGTAAAAGTCTCGAATGGATTCGTTAGCTTTTGCTACCGATTTCAATCCTCACAAAATTTTCAGTTTCCTGAGCAGCAGCGCGCCAGATCAGCGGGCTCGCACGACGCAGGCGGAAGAGGAAGCGGACTTGCAGGACTCACTGCGCTTCCTGCTGGACGGCGCGCTGCCGCTTATCAGTGTAAGAGTACGGAGCTGAATGGCTGTGGGCGCCAGGCAAGCAGAAGTGAGGTAGTCAGTGAGCCAGAGAGCCAGTGAGGTAGTCAGAGAGCCAGTGAGGTAGTCAGAGAGCCAGTGAGGTAGTCAGAGAGCCAGTGAGGTAGTCAGAGAGCCAGTGAGGTAGTCAGAGAGCCAGTGAGGTAGTCAGAGAGCCAGTGAGGTAGTCAGAGAGCCAGTGAGGTAGTCAGAGAACCAGTGAGGTAGTCAGAGAGCCAGTGAGGTAGTCAGAGAACCAGTGAGGTAGTCAGAGAGCCAGTGAAGTAGTCAGAGTCACCGGGATAACCAAAGATGTGTCTTATGACGGAGTTTAAAGTCAAAGTTCAAAGTCTAAAGCGCCGACTATTTAAAAATTCAGAGCAATTGAGAACAAATTAGAACAAATCAATAAGCTTCCCGCTTTCCGCCGCTCCCAGGACCTGTTCAGAACTGCGCCATGCCGGCAGTTAAGCGGCTGCTCATCAAAAATTCGAATCGTGGATGATCTCACACAACCGCTGATGGTAACTCACCGAATCGGTATATCAGCTTCATCTTAGTCTTTACTCATCTCAACCTAAAACGTATTTTTAGGAATTTATTCAAGCAATTCTGTCCCTGCTGGAGGACGAGAGACTGGCCAAGAGTCTGACTGGCTGTGTTAGCGCCGTTCTACAGGCCTGCAACCTGCCCGACAGGGTAATTGGGGAACTCAGACTCTGCTTTTAATCAGTTTACACTAATTTACCAGGTGTAGGCAGCTTGACCTCTGTGCTGAGCATACAGCAGATGTCTCGATCAGTGGAGCAAGAAACTCACAAACACGATCAACATTGCCAGGCTGTCAAAGATCTACAATTGAAGCTTCAAAAGCCGCCTGTTAACAGCGGATTCGATGTGACAAGCGAGGCCAGACGAGCTTACGATGAGCAGTACCTTGAGGAGATGGAGCTGAATAGGAGGCTGAACGCGTTTGCTACGAACTGTCGGATCGCCTACGGCGGAGAAAACACAGTTCGAGCCCAGATCGGGTTCCCGTGCGACCGCGGTGAGGGAGAGGGACGGGGTAGCTGAGTGTAGCTGGCACAATCATTTGCAATTGCGGTGCCGTACTGCGTCTGCGAGGGCTCCACCCTTCCGGCCCTTTTCTCTCTCCATTCTGTTTCTCTCTCCCCCTCGCGCTGGGTTGGGCCGGCCGGTCGGGCTGGCGTTTGACGGCTTAAGCCTCACCCTAGTCTGGCCTACGGTCTGGCCAAGGCCCCCGGTCTCGTGCGCTGGCCGGCTCAAGTTTGCTCCACCCCACCCCGGCTGGCAGCTTGTGATTGGCTGGCCAGCAGGGTGGTATGTACTTGGTTATTGTCTATCAGCTTACCCTCCTCCCCTTTTTCCTTGCTATTTATTGCGCGCGCCCCGCCCGTCCCGTCCCTACCCCCCCCCCCCCCTGGCCCGCTGGCGGCAGTAAAGTAACAATAAGCACGTGACGTTGGGTACGCGGTTTACTCGGCGTGTTGTTAGAGTCTGCCCGAACTACAGGTGTGAGTCTCTTTCTCTTCCGGGGTGCCACGCGGGAATCGAAGCGACTGTGAACTCCTGCAGCACTCAGGGGCCGGTGTCCGGTGAACTTTCGCCAGCCGGAAGCGACTGTGAACTCCTGCAGCACTCAGGGGCCGGTGTCCGGTGAACTTTCGCCAGCCGGAAGCGACTGTGAACTCCTGCAGCACTCAGGGGCCGGTGTCCGGTGAACTTTCGCCAGCCGGAAGCGACTGTGAACTCTTGCAGCACTCCGGGGCCGGTGTCCGGTGAACTTTCGCCAGCCGGAAGTGACTGTGAACTCTTGCAGCACTCAGGAACTAAAAGCAAAAAGTCGCTAAAAGCAAAAAGTCGCTAAAAGCAAAAAGTCGCTAAAAGCAAAAAGTCGCTAAAAGCAAAAAGTCGCTAAAAGCAAAAAGTCGCTAAAAGCAAAAAGTCGCTAAAAGCAAAAAGTCGCTAAAAGCAAAAAGTCGCTAAAAGCAAAAAGTCGCTAAAAGCAAAAAGTCGCTAAAAGCAAAAAGTCGCTAAAAGCAAAAAGTCGCTAAAAGCAAAAAGTCGCTAAAAGCAAAAAGGCATCTACCCTGAAAAACAGCTATCCAACCTAAGACAGCAGATATTCCGCAAAAGGTGTATTTTTCTCTCCCATAGCTGTTTAAAGCGCACTGTTGCTGGATAGAACTGGGAATCGATCCCCGGCGAAAAACATGCTTCTCAGACACGGAACTCCGGGGCTCGAACCCCAAAAACCGCTAGACTCTTGCTGTATTCGGCACTCGCACGCAGAAGTCCCTGCAAAATCCCGGGACTCTGTTGCATTATATTTCTTGCAGTAACTCTTTATGTTTACAATTGCACAGAGTACACCCAGCTTGGCCGCGGCGAAGAGCTGCCGCTGAGCAAGGAGTTCCAGGACAACGCCGCCTGCTTTGTGGACGCCGGCCGGGACTGGACGGACTCGCGTCGGCTGGCCGGAGCTGAGAAGCTGCTGCAGCTGCTGCAGTGAGTTGACAAACAACTGTGATTAATGTATTTAAACTTTTTAAACTTTGTATGAGTTCTCAGCATTCGAATTGTATTTTCAGCGGGCATTCCTTCAAACTCATTTAAAATTTAATGAGTAGAAGAACGGAAGAGAAATTTTTAAGGTTGTACGCTCGTATACTCGCAAAGTTGGCCGAAACAATTACAGTGCAATTACAGTGCAATTACAGTGCAATTACAGTGCAATTACAGTACAATTACAGTACAATTACAGTGCAATTACAGTGCAATTACAGTACAATTACAGTACAATTACAGTGCAATTACAGTACAATTACAGTACAATTACAGTGCAATTACAGTGCAATTACAGTGCAATTACAGTAAATTACAGTGCAATTACAGTGCAATTACAGTACAATTACAGTGCAATTACAGTACAATTACAGTACAATTACAGTGCAATTACAGTGCAATTACAGTACAATTACAGTACAATTACAGTGCAATTACAGTACAATTACAGTACAATTACAGTGCAATTACAGTACAATTACAGTGCAATTACAGTGCAATTACAGTGCAATTACAGTGCAATTACAGTGCAATTACAGTGCAATTACAGTGCAATTACAGTGCAATTACAGTAAATTACAGTGCAATTACAGTGCAATTACAGTAAATTACAGTGCAATTACGGTGTACAGGTGATATCAGAAAAGTAAAGGCATTCTCTAAAATTTTGGTCACTTCAAAGGCTTAAATACCTCGTGGATTTCTAACCACTATACTCGCACTAGGCTGACCTCTGCTACATGTTGTGCAGGGCATTTATGAATCAGTCTTGAATTCCAAGCCGGGATCAAGGAAAAATTCTAAGATCAAATGTCGAATCAGTGAAGCTCTCTCTGAGAGTTCGGCACTCATTTTGTTTGCAAAAGTGTCTGAACCTGATGTGGGAACAAGTGGAATTCAAAAATACTTTTGACGTGTCACCTTTTGTATCACTTGTACCGTTTGTAACTCTTAGAATAACTGCTTGCTTTCCTTAGGTAGAGATAGTGATTGCACAGGAATGAGGCATTGTGCTGCTAAAAATAGCTGTGAGCTACGCGGGGATTTCCAACCTGAGCGCTCTGCAGGCAAAACAATGCATAATGCTTGCTACACAAAACTCACAGCGATGGCAAGCTGAAATAACCTAATGGAATCTGCTTCAGTCATATTTGACTGTGATTGTAAGAGTCTGTCGTTGCCATATTAGGAAATACAAATTTCAAAGCGCACTCCCTGCCTGCCATATATGGCCACAGCAACAATCAGCTGCACCTGGGACGGTGAGCTTTCCAAATTAGGATCCCCTGCATTGCGACTGGGACCGCCACTTCCATATATGGCAGGCAATGGGGAGCTGTCCAGACCATCTGGAAGTCTACAAAAGAGGAGTCTGCCATCGAGCTGAGCACGAACTCAAGCACACAGCTTGAATTCCAGCAGTTCAACAGAAACCCACAAAGCCAACACAGCGCAATGGCCAGTGAGGAAATTGCAGCCCTGGTGGTCGACAACGGCTCCGGCATGTGCAAGGCGGGCTTCGCTGGGGACGACGCTCCGAGGGCGGTGTTCCCGTCCATCGTAGGCCGACCGAAGCACAGCGTGAGCTCAGCTGCCTGAATTGCCTTTCCGATTTGTAGGAAGCTCAGAGCCTCACACAATCCCTGAGCCTCACACAATCCCTGAGCCTCACACAATCCCTGAGCCTCACACAATCCTGAGCCTCACACAATCCCTGAGCCTCACACAATCCCTGAGCCTCACACAATCCCTGAGCCTCACACAATCCCTGAGCCTCATGCAATCCCTGAGCCTCATGTAATCCCTGAGCCTCACACAGTCCCTGAGCCTCGCACAATCCCTGAGCCTCACACAATCCCTGAGCCTCGCACAATCCCTGAGCCTCACAATCCCTGAGCCTCACACAATCCCTGAGCCTCACGCAATACCTCAGCCTCACACAATCCCTGAGCCTCACAAAATGCCTTCCCCAACTCCAGAGCGTGATGATCGGCATGGGCGAGAAGGACAGCTACATCGGTGACGAGGCCCAGAGCAGGCGAGGCGTCCTGGCGCTGAAGTACCCGATCGAGCACGGCGTGGTGACCAACTGGGACGACATGGAGAAGATCTGGCACCACACCTTCTACAACGAGCTGCGGGTGGCCCCCGAGGAGCACCCCGTGCTGCTGACCGAGGCACCGCTGAACCCCAAGGCCAACCGCGAGAAGATGACGCAGATCATGTTCGAGACCTTCAACACGCCCGCCATGTACGTCGCCATTCAGGCCGTGCTGTCGCTGTACGCCAGCGGCCGCACCACCGGCATCGTGCTGGACTCCGGCGACGGCGTCTCGCACACGGTGCCGATCTACGAGGGCTACGCGCTGCCGCACGCCATCTTCCGGCTGGACCTGGCCGGCCGCGACCTCACCGACCACCTGGTGAGGATCCTCACGGAGCGCGGCTACGACTTCAAGACCTCGGCGGAGCGGGAGATCGTCCGCGACATGAAGGAGAAGCTGTGCTACTCTGCGCTCGACTTTGAGCAGGAGATGAGCACAGCTGCCAGCAGCAGCGCGCTGGAGAAGCGCTACGAGCTGCCCGACGGTCAGGTGGTCACCGTCGGCAGCGAACGCTTCCGCTGCCCGGAGGCCCTGTTCCAGCCGGCCATCCTCGGCATGGAGTCGGCCGGAATCCACGAGACAGTGTTCAACAGCGTGATGAAGTGCGACGTGGACATCAGGAAGGATCTGTACTGCAACATCGTGCTCAGCGGCGGCACCAGCATGTTTCCGGGAATCGCTGACCGTCTGCAGAAGGAGATCTGCTGCCTAGCGCCGTCCTCAGTCAAGGTGAGGGTTGTGGCCCCACCTGAGCGAAAGTACTCCGTGTGGATTGGCGGCTCAATTCTGGCCTCGCTGAGCACCTTTCAGTCCATGTGGGTCACCAAGCAGGAGTACGATGAGTGCGGGCCCGGCATTGTGCACCGGAAGTGCTTCTGAGTTGAATTACTTGGGACTTGACTGCGTTTCTGAGCTCAGTTTGAGTTGCTTTTGAGTCAGTTGCTCAAATGCTGCAATGCTGCTCATTGGACTGATGCATCATCTGTAATCATAACTGTACATTTCCAGCTTCTCCATTCATTGAAGATACACAAATGCAATATTCCGGCTATTTTAACGCCATTCGAAAAAACAAGTCCATAATTAGGATATGTTAACCTGTTTTTCTGTTGTTTAAGCAAACTTCTCCATCTGCTGTACATGGCGGTGCTTTTTATCTCATTACAGGAAACGCTGCAATTCCCTTGCTAACATCTATAGTAAATTTTACTCTTTAACTTTTTTATGCAGATTTAAAAAAATTGAATAAAGTTTGAAAAGGTTTTTAGGGTAAAATTGGTGGTCTATTGGGTCAGACCTTGCGGGTTTTGACTTCATTAATCTATCAATCGAAAGCTTTACTTTTGAAAGAGAAATGTACCGAAAAAATGTTTTCTATGAATATGTTTCCCTATTTTTTGCTATTCTACATGTACCTCATGAACTGCAGTAGGAGACCATTGGTTCACCAATTGTCAGCTATAAATCCAAGCGCCAACAAGAAATTCGCCACTTTTGCTGCAGAAACTCTCAGCGGCAGCTGGGGGACCCAGCGACCGCGGAGAAAGACTTCATCGAGCAGCAGCGCCTGGTCATAAACAGCCTGCGGCTGCTGCGAGCCCTGCTGCACAATGAGATCGTCAAGCTGCCGGAGAATATGAAGAGTGATGCATATTTTGAGTATGTAGTAGTAGTAGTAGTAGTACGAGCTAGTAGTAGTAGTAGTAGTAGTAGTAGTAGTAGTAGTAGTAGTAGTACGAGCTAGTAGTAGTAGTAGTAGTAGTAGTAGTAGTAGTAGTACGAGCTAGTAGTAGTAGTAGTAGTAGTAGTAGTAGTAGTAGTAGTAGTAGTAGTAGTAGTAGTAGTAGTACGAGCTAGTAGTAGTAGTAGTAGTAGTAGTAGTAGTAGTAGTAGTAGTAGTAGTAGTAGTAGTAGTAGTAGTAGTAGTAGTAGTAGTAGTAGTAGTAGTAGTAGTAGTAGTAGTAGTAGTAGTAGTAGTAGTAGTAGTAGTAGTAGTAGTAGTAGTAGTAGTAGTAGTAGTAGTAGTAGTAGTAGTAGTAGTAGTAGTAGTAGTAGTAGTAGTAGTAGTAGTAGTAGTAGTAGTAGTAGTAGTAGTAGTAGTAGTAGTAGTAGTAGTAGTAGTAGTAGTAGTAGTAGTAGTAGTAGTAGTAGTAGTAGTAGTAGTAGTAGTAGTAGTAGTAGTAGTAGTAGTAGTAGTAGTAGTAGTAGTAGTAGTAGTAGTAGTAGTAGTAGTAGTAGTAGTAGTAGTAGTAGTAGTAGTAGTAGTAGTAGTAGTAGTAGTAGTAGTAGTAGTAGTAGTAGTAGTAGTAGTAGTAGTAGTAGTAGTAGTAGTAGTAGTAATGTGTTCGACTTGCACTCGCACAGGCAGCTGCAGGTCATCTCGCTGGCCCAAAACTCGCTCACCTCGCTGCACCTGGTTCCCCGGGTTCTTCCCCTGCTGCTGCACCGCTGTCAGGCGGTCAGGCGGGAGGCCGCCGCTCTGCTGTCCTGCCAACTGTTCAACGGCAACTCCAGCGCCCAGCAGAGTCTTCTCAGCTGCTTGCGCGCCAGTCGTCGGGAGGAGACGGCTCTGTTCCTCGACATCAGACTGACAATCCGGGAGTCCTCAGCCGCACTGAAGGAGCAGTGAGTGCCAAACTTAAGCGTAGACTTTGGTGTAGATTGCAGCCAGTATGCCCGGGGATTCCTTGAATTCGCTGACTTGCCACTCGCACTGATGCAGGCAATCCCTCATCGGCCAGCGCTGGGCCCGCATCGAGGAGGCCCTCGCCAAGTCCCGCGCTATCCGCCACCTTCAGCCGAGGCAGCCGACATCCGGCAACTCCACAGCCGCCAGATCGGGACGTCCGTCAGCAGCCACCACTGAGGATCTCCCCATCGGGCTGCTGCTGCGCCTGCTGGGCCGCCTGTGCGACGAACCGGACCCCGCTGGCGTGCTGCTGACAGAGCCGACTGTCCGCCAGGAGCTGCGAGAGCGGCTTCGCAACCAGCCGGACAGCGTCAAGTCGGTTAACCTGGTGGCCGAGGTCGCCCGCTTCCTGGCTGTGGTTGCCGGGCGCCGAGGCGTCGGATGCGTGGAGCTGACGGTGCAGACGATCGAGTCGCTGCGCAGGCTGGTGGCGGGCAGCGCGGCCAATCAGGCGGCCGCCTGCAACGAGGGCCACCTCTGCGACTGCCTGAACTCCCTGCTGCGCGGCCGGCGGCGGGGCCAGGAGCTCCGCGTCCTTCGCGCCACGGCCGGCCTCGTCACTGCCCTGTTGGGGCCGGAGGTTGCCGCTGCGCCAGCCCTTGACGCCGGCTGCCTGAGCGACGCCTACGTGGAGTGCTACCTGCGACGGCAGTCAGAGGTAGGGCGGCTGCAGCAGTTTCCTGTCAACTGAACTTTCCATTTTGTCTCGAATATTTATCTCAGTCACAGATATTTTTCATAATTCGTACAGCTGATTTCATAGATCATGATGGACGTATCGTATTTTTCTCACACAGCAAAGCGCATTAGCTTTAGTTGTTTTTTTCTGGAAGTTGAACCTATGTAGGATCGTACTTTGAACTTTTGAACTTTATGACCTTCAGCCGGGATATTCGTCCAATTGGTTTCCATGCGGCCCTCAAGCTTCGTCTAATTGGGTTCCATGCGGCCCTCAAGCTTCGTCCAATTGGGTTCCATGCGGTCCTCAAGCTTCGTCCAATTGGGTTCCATGCGGTCCTCAAGCTTCGTCCAATTGGGTTCCATGCGGTGCTCAAGCTTCGTCCAATTGGTTTCCAATGCGGTCCTCAAGCTTCTTCTAATTGGGTTCCTTCCGCCCTCAAGCTTCGTCCAATTGGGTTCCATGCGGTCCTCAAGCTTCGTCCAATTGGGTTCCATGCGGTCCTCAAGCTTCGTCCAATTGGGTTCCATGCGGTCCTCAAGCTTCGTCCAATTGGGTTCCATGCGGTCCTCAAGCTTCGTCCAATTGGGTTCCATGCGGTCCTCAAGATTCGTTTAATTGGTTTCCATGCGGCCCTCAAGCTTCGTCCAATTGGGTTCCGTGTGGTTCTCAAGCCGCCATGCGTGTGATCCTCAATTATGAGCCTCGATCGGCTTGTACATTATCCAGCATCTTCCGAGGAAATACATTTACGAGTATTTTCTTTGGTGATGGTTAAGACTGCAATTAGTAACTACCTCTACCTTGCCAAGCCCGAGGCCGAGCCAATCGGATTTGAATTCTACCACGCCTATCTGAGACTGCGCGACCTCTGCGGCGGCCAGTTCCCAGCCGGTCGTCGCCTGGCAACAGCCTCTCCGGCCGAGCTTCGCGAGGCCAGGGCCTTCTACCATGCTGGCAGCGACTCTGTCGAATTACTGATGTCCGGTCAGCTGCACCGGGTGCATTTTCCACTGGCCGACAGACGGAGATACCTGCGTCAGGAGATCCAGGACAGGTTTAAGTACGAAGTAGACAGGTATGTTGTCTGAGAGATTACGTCATTTTTCATCTATCCGTGTAAGCGACTTTATACATCAGTTCATAGCGACTGAATTTCGGCGATTTTTTGTGTGGTTTAGCGTCGATTGTCGATGCGATTTAGGAACGATTGCCGGTGTAGTTTAGCGACTCTTGTCGGTGTAGTTTAGGGACCTTTGTCAGTGTGGTTTAGGGACGGTTGTCGGTGTGATTTAGAGACGATTTTCGGTGTAGTTTCGGGACGAATGTCGGTGTGATTTAGCGACGGCTGTCGGTGTGGTTTAGCGACGGTTGTTAGTGTGGTTTAGCGTCGATTGTCGGTGTGGTTTAGCGACGGTTGTCGGTGTGATTTAGAGACGATTTTCGGTGTAGCTTCGGGACGATTTTCGGTGTGATTAACGGAAAATTGCCGGTGTGATTTAGGGACGATTGCAGTCGTGGTTTAGGGACGATAGTCGACGTTGGTTCGGGGATGGTTCTGGTTTAGTTCTCAACTGTCTTAAGTTGAGTTTCACGGCAGTTCAAATTTGATCTTCTGATTGTCTTATTGATAAAACATTCTACCGGTAGCTCTTTCGCCCGTAAGGTCCTCCCCCAAGGCCAAGCTCCGCGACTTCGCAGGCTGGCTGAAGGCCATCGCAGCGGACGTTACCTGGCAGCGCCGCCTCTGTTCCAACCGCCTTGGACGAGTCTTTGTCAGGGGCTTCAAAGCCTTTAACGGTTCGTGCATCTTTCTGAGCATGCTAGTCTGCATTGTCATCTTGGTCAGCTGGACAGAACCAGATAGCTTGTCGGACAATGTGCCAAGGCGACCATACGTTGCCATCGTTGCCACCTGGTTGCTAGGGGCGTTGCACAACGTATTCAGCGCCTGCGTGATGATTGGCCACTTTTTGTGCAGCCGCCCGCGTGTGCCGACACTCTGGCACCTGAGAACTTTCTGGCCGTAAGTTGCTGGCTACTGGCTACTAAAGCTATGCATATTTTATTTTCCAAACCTTTTCAACTTCCAGCTGTAGATTTGGCGTCCCAGTCGCTCAAAGATTCAACGGAGACGCCAGGCGGCCCTCCGCCAGCAAACTGCAGGCCTCAATCTTCAACTTCAACACTTTCTACTACATCGGCTTCTTTCTGCTGTCGGTTTTAGGCTCTGTTTTCTACGGCTATTTCTTCGCTGTGCACCTGCTTGACATTGCCAGGCACAATCAGATTCTGAGCAGAGTGATTCGAGCTGTCACCAAGAACGGTGAGTAGTTATGAGGTCGGAGCATTGTTAGATCTGTTAGCATTGTTAGATCCAAGCGACCTGTTGCGCCGACGGCGATTCCAGCTACCAGACGACATCGTCTGCACTGAGTCGTACTGCCCACCTACCGGCGAGGAAGGCGCGCATTTAAATCTTCGTCAACTGCCTGCTGGCTGACCCCGGCGCCACGGATTCTGTCAACAGATCGGCCAACGTTGGCGCGCCCAAGCTGCGTCATGTGACGCTACTTACATCTTAACTTTTGTGACAGTTTTAGAACTTTTTAGTTGGGCAGTGGTCAAGCAGTACCGTAAGCTTATTCCCAACCAACTTTAACAGGACCGTCGCTGATCTGCGTGCTGATTTACTCCATTGCGTTCTTCTACATCTACGCTCTGCTGTGCTTCGCTTTCTATCGGGACACGTTCAACCCGTCCGCCGGAAACTTCTGCGACACCATGTACCAGTGCACCGTGACCGTCATCCGGCGGGGACTCATTGGAGGGATCTACAGTGTGAGCTGGCGTGGGGGTGGATAGATACATAGAGACAACTTATTCTTAGTATACTTGAGACACAACCGGAACTCGGATTTACAGTGCATGTACAAGGCACATTACAGATTACAGATGTAGGAAGACAATTGTATCAGGGATGTGGGGACACCATTGTACAGATATAGGGACACTGTTTTGGATATAAAGACATTTGCACCACATATGTCATTTCAATCACCAATTCTGCAGTACCTCGTGGTGCCGGAGGGCCGCTCCTTCCAATACCACGCCACGAAGACAATATTCGACGTGTCATTCTTTATCATCATCAGCACAATCGGGCTGAACATCATCTTTGGCATCATCGTTGACACATTTAGCGAGTTGAGAGACGCCAAGTGGCAGGCTGATCAGGACATGCGTTCGTCCTGCTTCATCTGCTCAAAGGGCTCGCACGATTTCGCCCGTTGCAAAGGGGTGAGCTGCGCTAGCAGTGTAGGAAGTCGCAACCTAATGAAACATTTGCCCGCGCTTTACTCGTAATATGAGCTTATTCAGTTTTCCATCCTGGTTAATGCCTCGTTCAGCCTTTCCACCGGCTACAGTTTTTGTACACCGGCACTTTTCCACCACTCAGGGCTTTGAAAAACACGTGAAGTCGGAGCACAATCTCTGGTCGTACCTGTTCTACATCCTGTATTTGGAAGAGAAGTCACGAAACGAGTTTACCACAATCGAACGCTACGTTTGGAAGCTGGTAAACTGATCCGCTTGATTTTTTATCTGATTTGCCACTCATTCTACTGTTTCGAATTTGCTCTGACTCAAATCTAACCATTCTATCGAAAACCCCATTGTAGTACCAAAAGAAGCGCACTGACTACTTTCCTCTGTACACCTCGTTGACGATTAAGCAGGAAGACGAGGATGCACAGATGTCAGCAATCGTTACCTGCGTATCTTATCTGGTTGGCAAGAGAAAAGAACTGGTGAGAAACTTGGGAACTGGAAGAACTCTCCTACAATGCTTTAACCAATGAAATGTGGCGAAGATAAGGAGAGTAGTAGCTTCAGCCAATGAGGACATGGCGAGGGTAAGGAGGCTAGCTTTAGCCAATAAGAACGAGGCGAGAGTAAGGAGGGTAGCTTCAACCAATGAGGACGTGGCGAGGGTAGGAGGCTAGCTCTAGCCAATAAGAACAAGGCGAGAGTAAGGAGGGTAGCGTCAACCAATGAGGACGTGGCGAGGGTAGGAGGCTAGCTTCAGCCAATGAGGACGTGGCGAGGGTAGGAGGCTAGCTTTAGCCAATAAGAACGAGGCGAGAGTAAGGAGGGTAGCTTCAACCAATGAGGACGTGGCGAGGGTAGGAGGCTAGCTTCAGCCAATGAGGACGTGGCGAGGGTAAGGAGGCTAGCTTTAGCCAATAAGAACGAGGCGAGGGTAAGGAAGGCGAGGCGAGCCAATCGCGCTCACGATGACGACTTCATTCCTAGGACATTGCCAGGCAGCGAGAGCTCGAGCAGTTGCGGCAGCGGCAATGGGAGGCGCGTTACGCGCAGTCCAGGCGATCCAGAGCCGCCCGAATGCACATTCAGACTGTGCGGGCAAAGCAGCTCGCGTCGGATGTCGATGACTGAGGATTGATCAAGAGAACTACACTTTCTTTAAACTTAATTTACGAACTAGATGAAAATTAATAACTTGATAGCTATTTCTTTTAGCCATATTTTGCTGCAACTTTTGAGCACCTATATTTCTTGCTAATAACTCGCTGTAAAACTAAGACAATCAATGAAAATATGGCTTCACTGACTCAGTTTCCAAAGCCCTTAATTAGCGCTTCAGAAGGTCAAAAAGCTGTCAGACTTACCGCGAATGAGAACCTCGAACGGGTAAGCACTAGCTGGAATCGAATGATGCGTCACTTTTGCGGACTTAACTAACATAAAGACTATGGTAAACTTACCGCAAGGTCCATATGCGGCCTTGGAGACTAAGAGCTCTTTGTCTAGAGCTGGTCGGTTCTCTTATGTAAGAGCTGGGAAGAGACTCTTGGACCGGCTTGGAGTTCTTGTATTTTTAGAGTTTCTGAACCCGATGGATTAATGCGGTGCCATCCACGTAAATTTCAGTTTTCGCGTTTGACGAATTCGACAACTTTTCTACAGCTAGTCCACTGTAAGCAGGAAGTCAAGTCTAAAGTCTTTGAAACATTCTTCCGACAGCATCCACAGTGACAGCATCCACAGTGACAGCATCCACAGTGACAGCATCCACAGTGACAACATCCACAGTGACAGCATACACAGTGGCGGCAGCATCCACAGTGACAGCATCCACAGTGACAGCATCCACAGTGACAACATCCACAGTGACAACATCCACAGTGACAACATCCACAGTGACAACATCCACAGTGACAACATCCACAGTGACAGCATCCACAGTGACAACATCCACAGTGACAGCATACACAGTGGCGGCAGCATCCACAGTGACAGCATCCACAGTGACAGCATCCACAGTGACAACATCCACAGTGACAACATCCACAGTGACAACATCCACAGTGACAACATCCACAGTGACAACATCCACAGTGACAGCATCCACAGTGACAACATCCACAGTGACAGCATACACAGTGGCGGCAGCATCCACAGTGACAACATCCACAGTGACAGCATCCACAGTGACAACATCCACAGTGACAGCATACACAGTGGCGGCAGCATCCACAGTGACAGCATCCACAGTGACAACATCCACAGTGACAGCATACACAGTGGCGGCAGCATCCACAGTGACAAAATCCACAGTGACAACATCCACAGTGACAACATCCACAGTGACAACATCCACAGTGACAGCATCCACAGTGACAACATCCACAGTGACAGCATCCACAGTGACAACATCCACAGTGACAGCATACACAGTGGCGGCAGCATCCACAGTGACAGCATCCACAGTGACAACATCCACAGTGACAGCATCCACAGTGACAACATCCACAGTGACAGCATCCACAGTGACAACATCCACAGTGACAGCATACACAGTGATAGCATCCACAGTGACAGCATCCACAGTGACAACATCCACAGTGACAGCATACACAGTGGCGGCAGCATCCACAGTGACAGCATCCACAGTGACAACATCCACAGTGACAACATCCACAGTGACAGCATCCACAGTGACAACATACACAGTGACAACATCCACAGTGACAGCATCCACAGTGATAGCATCCACAGTGACAGCATCCACAGTGACAACATCCACAGTGACAGCATACACAGTGGCGGCAGCATCCACAGTGACAGCATCCACAGTGACAACATCCACAGTGACAACATCCACAGTGACAGCATCCACAGTGACAACATACACAGTGACAACATCCACAGTGACAGCATCCACAGTGACAGCATCCACAGTGACAACATCCACAGTGACAGCATACACAGTGGCGGCAGCATCCACAGTGACAGCATCCACAGTGACAACATCCACAGTGACAACATCCACAGTGACAACATCCACAGTGACAGCATCCACAGTGACAACATACACAGTGACAACATCCACAGTGACAGCATCCACAGTGACAGCATCCACAGTGACAACATCCACAGTGACAGCATACACAGTGGCGGCAGCATCCACAGTGACAGCATCCACAGTGACAGCATCCACAATGACAGCATCCACAGTGACAGCATCCACAGTGACAACATCCACAGTGACAGCATACACAGTGGCGGCAGCATCCACAGTGACAGCATCCACAGTGACAACATCCACAGTGACAACATCCACAGTGACAACATCCACAGTGACAACATCCACAGTGACAGCATCCACAGTGACAACATCCACAGTGACAGCATACACAGTGGCGGCAGCATCCACAGTGACAAAATCCACAGTGACAAAATCCACAGTGACAACATCCACAGTGACAGCATACACAGTGGCAGCATCCACAGTGACATCCACAATGATTGACAGTGTCCACAATGACCCAATCGAGAAACGTTTAATGCTGGCAGAACAGTCACTTCTTTAGTCTTATTTATATTTGGACTGACAAAAACTGACAACTAGGATGTAGGCATTGTAGCAGCTGCTGTTGAGACAATTTTATTGGAAAGAAGTCCGCATTTTTTGTCTAGATTCGAGATAGGAAAGTCAGGCTTTGCTTGAATAACCTAAGAGACGGCTCGGAGACAATTCGAAAAAACGTACATGTTATTATTGACTTCAAACGACCAATATCATTAAGGAAAAAAGGCTTAGAAGATTTTTCAGAGAACGTTTCAGGCGGATCTAAGGCGCTTTAAAGCTCAGAGTGTTTGTTTTTAAGAGTACTTTGTTCTTTTCAAAAAAATTCGTTGATTTTGAGATGCATCTGACGATTAATTATTTACACAGCCTGCAATAATTACGCATTGAAGTTTCTGCTTTTTCTGCTGCATCAGAGTTTAATTATATCTAATTTTCGTCCGAGCTATTCACACTCACAAAAGCAGCATCTCGAACTCCTTCATCGAATAGTAGTAACCAAATGGATTGCTCCAGCAGACGCTCTTGGCAAAGACAGGCGCTGTATTGAGAGCAGTGGGCGAATAAAAGTAAAGTCCGTTCGGGTTGGTGCAGTGGCACGCATCGTACCACCAGCCTCCCTTGTACTTGGCACTGCAGCTCTCTGAATAAATGTCGTTGTCCGAATCAAAGGTGCTGAACTTCATGCCGTTGCAGCGCCCCATGCAGTCTCCGAGTCCTGAACTGCCACTGAAGCCGCTGATGCTGACTTGAAACTTGTTGTCCTCGCTGTCCACAGAGAAGGAGCTGTAGTTCGCCCAGTACTCCATGTCGTTCCACAGCCTCATCCGAATGCGCAGCTGCCGACCAGAAGGCCACGTGAGGGAGTTGAGGCTTCTCAGACCTGTCAATTGAGCAAGCGCAACTGTGACACCTACGGTTCACACTGAGTCGCCTGCATGCGGAAATCTGCTGCCTCACCGATCCAGTGGTTGCTATGCGGCCCCGGACCGAAGCCGGCTGCGTATTCGGCCCAGCTGCGATCGAAGCTGGTCGAGTCGTCGACTCGGCGCTGAACGCTGATGAGGCAGCCGCTGAGCGACGTCACAAACACCTGCAACAACGGGTGGGGGTCACAGTTAGCAGCTGGCCATCTAACAGCACAGGACAAATGTTACACAGAGAACTTCAGTGGTCAATCACCCTGGTGCAGCACGGAGACGCCTCAGTCGGCGGCATCAGGCGGCGACACACCGCGCCACTCCGGCTGGCTGAAGTGCAGCGTGGGGTATTGGAATGAAATCCTGAGCGGCTAGAGCATGCAACTGTGGTTGGCGTACTCAACTCACCCAGGAAACACTGCGACCGTCCCACACCGAGGTCTCCGATGAAGACCAGGAACTGGTCAGGGCGCAGCCTCTTGGCGGCCAGCACCGCACACTGCAGCTCGCCGCCGGCCTGTGCAGTGCCGGAAATGTGGAACTGGTGAACCCGATCGCCAGCCCAGCTGCTGCTGTGAACTTCGTGCAGCATTTCGAGCAGCTCTGCATCTGCGCCGGCCAAAAACTTCAACAGAAAAAGCAGAACCGCGAAATCTGTCATTTTAGCTTCCATAATTTTTAAATAAGATTCGTTTGCAGTTGCTCCGATTAAAACAGCCCACCAGCTGCTATACATGTAGCCTTTGCTTCCCAGTTATGAATACTGGCTGGCTTCTGCCCACAGCCTATCTGCCTAGTGGAAGCATCGCAGTTACCAAGGCAACACGTATTTTAATTTCCACGCAGCCCTAACACTGTGCCTCAGCACCCATGATAAGTGGGATGGGTTGGCTGCCCGCTGCTGTTGAAAACTGCGGCCCTGCATGCTCAGCTGGACTTCATTGGGAGCTGCTGGGGAGTGGAGGGGGCAGAAATGCAAATGATTAATCTCATCTCACTACCCCAATAGTTTTTTAAGCCACCAGTAGCTTGTCTGCTTGTTTGTCGGTGTCCAGCCACTGCCCACTGTTACAGTTCTGCCCATGCATATGCTGCTCACTGTTACAGTTCTGCCCATGCATACACTGCTCACTGTTACAGTTCTGCCCATGCATACACTGCTCACTGTTACAGTTCTGCCCATGCATACACTGCTCACTGTTACAGTTCTGCCCATGTATACACTGCTCACTGTTACAGTTCTGCCCATGTATACACTGCTCACTGTTACAGTTCTGCCCATGTATACACTGCTCACTGTTACAGTTCTGCCCATGCATATGCTGCTCACTGTTACAGTTCTGCCCATGCATATGCTGCCCGTTGTTATAGTTCTGCCCATGCATATTCGGGCATGCGTATCATAGAAGTACAGACAGACAGACAGACAGACAGACAGACAGACAGATAGACAGACACTTAGACAGACAGATAGACATACAGAAAGACACTAAGACACTAATTTCATGATTTAAAATTTCCGCAATATGGAATGCAGAGTTCATTTTGTATTTTGCATAATAATTGTTAAATAAAATTGATTAAAGCATGGCACGCGCAATGAAGCAAGGAATGTACTTTGGGAACTTCAGATAATCATGTCATAAAAAAGATTTTACAGATTTTGCAACGCACATTTGTTGAATTTCGAATTCGCGCCGAAAAATTTTGGCGGAAATTTGAACTCGAAAATCTTTATAAAACAGATAAACTTGTACAGAAGATGCTGTAGCTATGTACAAGAATTACATTTAATTTAGAAAATTAAAAAAATTGGAAAATTGTCCACGGTTCTTACTAACTACTTACAGTAATAACAGTGCAGAGTAAATAAAAATTTATAACGGCATTTCAGCTGTCATGTCTTCATCATATATCTAAAAAGCCAGCCAATCAGAAGGTCGGCCGGTCCATGGACTTTCCCAGGTAGTCCATCTCTGTGCTCACCTCGCCAGCGGCTCTGTAGTCTGTGAGCTCCTTCGTGTACTTCAGCTTGGTGAAGTTTGCGGACAGGGCGCCAATGAAGCACATCTGCGGGTTGCGGTGAACTCCGGACTGCGGTAAGAAAACCCACACCCCATCCTCACATTACAGAACCCCACACCCCATCCTCAGATTTACAGAGCCCCACACCCCATCCTTAGATTACAGAACCCCACACCCCATCCTCAGATTTACAGAGCCCCACACCCCATCCTCAGATTACAGAACCCCACGCCCCATCCTTAGATTACAGAACCCCACACCCCATCCTTAGATTACAGAACCCCACACCCCATCCTCAGATTTACAGAACCCCACACCCCATCCTCAGATTACAGAACCCCACACCCCATCATCAGATTACAGAACCCCACACCCCATACTCAGATTTACAGAATCCCACACCCCATCCTCAGATTTACAGAACCCCACACCCCATCCTCAGATTACAGAACCCCACACCCCATCCTTAGATTACAGAACCCCACACCCCATCCTCAGATTACAGAACCCCACACCCCATCCTCAGATTTACAGAACCCCACACCCCATCCTCAGATTACAGAACCCCACACCCCATCATCAGATTACAGAACCCCACACCCCATCCTCAGATTACAGAACCCCACACCCCATACTCAGATTTACAGAATCCCACACCCCATCCTCAGATTACAGAACCCCACACCCCATCATCAGATTACAGAACCCCACACCCCATCCTCAGATTACAGAACCCCACACCCCATACTCAGATTTACAGAATCCCACACCCCATCCTCAGATTTACAGAACCCCACACCCCATACTCAGATTTACAGAGCCCCACAGCCAACCCCAGATAAAATCGTGCTCAGTGCTCAGTGCTCAGTGCTCAGCGCTCAAACTCACCAATCCAAAGATAACAAAGACGGCGCCGGCCCAGGCGAAGGCATAAAGTGGGCCAATTGTTCCGATCTGAAACGCATCAGCCCAATCAAGTACATCAGCTACTTTTGATTAAGAATAACATTACTCGTACTAAAAGAAGAAAGCTATTTAATTGGCTTACCTTGGAACAGAAATTTTGGAAAGCTGTGGCGGTTGTGATGGTCTCGTTGAACTTTAATTCCGGTCGAAACGTGTACAGCTTCTTGTAGAGGCCTGAAAAATATTTGCCAAATTATTGTTGGATGTTGCAATCAACTCTAGTGTTAATAAATTGACTTTGTATATTCTACTTTAGTTTGAATATGGTGGGTAGATTAGCAATCCATTCCATTTCTTAATTCATGATTGGTTAGACTAGCAATCCATTCCATTTCTTATTCCATGGTTGGTTAGACTAGCAATCCATTCCATTTCTTAATCCATGAATGGCTAGATTAGCAATCCATTCTATTCCTTAATCCATGATTGGTTAGATTAGCAATTCCATTCCATTTCTTACTCCATGAATGGCTAGATTAGCAATCCATTCTATTCCTTAATCCATGATTGGTTAGATTAGCAATCCATTCTATTCCTTAATCCATGATTGGTTAGATTATCAATCCATTCCATTCCTTAATCCATGATTGGTTAGATTAGCAATCCATTCCATTCCTTAATCCATGATTGGTTAGACTAGCAATCCATTCCATTTCTTATTCCATGATTGGTTAGACTAGCAATCCATTCTATTTCTTAATCCATGATTGGTTAGATTAGCAATCCATTCTATTCCTTAATCCATGATTGGCTAGATTAGCAATCCATTCTATTCCTTAATCCATGATTGGCTAGATTAGCAATCCATTCCATTCCTTAATCCATGATTGGCTAGATTAGCAATCCATTCTATTCCTTAATCCATGATTGGCTAGATTGGCAATCCATTCTATTCCTTAATCCATGATTGGTTAGACAAGCAATCCACTGGAATTCTTAAGCCAGCCTTACCATAGTGTGTCAAGTTGAATTTGAAGTACGTGAAGAACTTTGCATTGGTCTTCTCCCCGTCGATATCCCTCCAGTAAGTCCACTCCTCGTAGCACACCTTGTCCATCATGATGTAGCCAACGATGGGGATCATCAGGAAGCAGGCGATGCCCACCCAGACGAGGCTGAGCAGGTAGGAGAAGGCCATAAACAGGCCGGCTGAGAAGCGGCCGCCCAGGATGCACCGGTCGCCGCGGTAAATTTTATTGCGGGTGGCGCCGGTGGCCAGAATGCCGAAGGTGAGCAGAATGACGGCCAGCACCACCGTGACTGGCGACACCACCACGCTGGCGATCTGCACGTACAGCAGCCTGCGAAGCCATGAGTGGGGGGGGGTCACGGGACTGAAGGTGGATGCGCGAGGTCACGGGACTGAGGGTGGCGGCGGGAGGTCACGGGACTGAGGGTGGCGGCGGGAGGTCACGGGACTGAGGGTGGCGGCGGAAGGTCACGGGACTGAGGGTGGCGGCGGGAGGTCACGGGACTGAGGGTGGCGGCGGAAGGTCACGGGACTGAGGGTGGCGGCGGGAGGTCACGGGACTGAGGGTGGCGGCGGGAGGTCACGGGACTGAGGGTGGCGGTGGGAGGTCACGGGACTGAGGGTGGCGGCGGAAGGTCACGGGACTGAGGGTGGCGGCGGGAGGTCACGGGACTGAGGGTGGCGGCGGAAGGTCACGGGACTGAGGGTGGCGGCGGGAGGTCACGGGACTGAGGGTGGCGGCGGGAGGTCACGGGACTGAGGGTGGCGGTGGGAGGTCACGGGACTGAGGGTGGCGGCGGAAGGTCACGGGACTGAGGGTGGCGGCGGGAGGTCACGGGACTGAGGGTGGCGGCGGAAGGTCACGGGACTGAGGGTGGCGGCGGGAGGTCACGGGACTGAGGGTGGCGGCGGGAGGTCACGGGACTGAGGGTGGCGGTGGGAGGTCACGGGACTGAGGGTGGCGGCGGGAGGTCACGGGACTGAGGGTGGCGGCGGGAGGTCACGGGACTGAGGGTGGCGGTGGGAGGTCACGGGACTGAGGGTGGCGGCGGGAGGTCACGGGACTGAGGGTGGCGGCGGGAGGTCACGGGACTGAGTTGCGGTGAAGGCCGGGAGATCATGTGATGGGGTGTGGGGTGCAGTCTGTTGGATAGGATTTGGCTTCAGTTGCCAGACATAGAACTCACTGACAATGCCAGGGTACAATAAATGTGAGAAAATTCCCGAAGCAAAAATAGACTCCAATTGCAAGGCACTCACTCTTCAATGGGGTAGAAGGTGGAGCGGAAGTACACATCAGTCTGTCGCACAGCTTCATACAGCGTGCCGGTCATTACACAGCCACCAATGAGCACCAGAACGAATGCTATGACTGATGCATAGGGGATGTTGGCTAGGCATTCACCTGAGAATCGGCATGAGTTAGATGGCAGTGATGTCACTACTAAATACCTAATACATTCTTCTAGGTCTCAGTCAGACATATACAAATATTGCTTAATACACTATTGGATAAACTGTATTGAAAACCCATATACTTTTTGGAAAAAAAATAAATAAATATTCATAGAAGGGCTATTGTGGTAACACACCTTTGGCAAAATTATCATTAAAGTAGCTCTACGGTATTTTTGGCCATCCTGTTGACTCCTAAGAACTCAGGCTGCATAAGCTTGTTGTGGCATTATCTCAATGTCCCTAAATTCGAGAAATTTCTCCATTTTTCTATGAATTTCCTTAAAAATATTCCTACATTTTAGTGATGCATACTTTATAGTTACAAAGAATAATATTGTATCTTTGTTATAATTATAGAGAAAATTCTAGAATACCATTAATTTGTCCATAAATATATACTGGGCACCCAATGGATAACTAGTACTAACTTCTTGGTATTCAACACACATTTATTACATAATCAAGTACAAAAAGAACCTTTGCCTTGAAGTCTTATTTATTTTGTTTGTGTGCTTTATACTGATTTGTTCTTCACTTTATCTTGGGTAGGGTTCTTAAATTGAATGCTTATACTTTTACTTACATATGCTCATATATAAGAGAAAAAATTATTGTTGAACATGATATTATTCTATTGCAAATTCATATAATCAATGCAATATTATTAAGAAGAGTACTTATTGCAAGGAACTGATTAGGAGTGACAGATCAAAGGGGCAATAGTCAAAATAAAAGTCCATATCCAAGCTTTAGACTTGCATTTGTTAAAAATTGTTAAAATGTATTAGACTTGTTCAATGTGGCTTATTTATTTCACTTACTGCCTTCAATAAACCTAGTGGCATAGGTGGGATTTTGAAATAAGGGGGGATAACTGAAAGGCATAGAGTTGCAGTCAAATAAAGTAGTTTTTGTGATTTTCTATTTATTATATACATTTAAAAAATACCAAGGATATCTCTATTAACATACTAAAGAACTAAATTTGTTACAATCAAGATGAAAGCTGTCATTATAACATGCCATTTTGGGAACTTGGGATTTGTAAAAATATCATTTAAAATATTTTAATTATAATTTATAAGTGAAATACATTTTTAATGCAGCATTTTAGGCAATTTTGCTAAATCTAAAGCCATTTTATTTTACTTTTTTTTAAACCTGATTTTGATTTCCTATTAATCATCAAAACAAGGGGGATATAATATCTATATCTGTCTCATAGCTAAACTCTTAAAGAAACCACATTTACTAAGGAGTTGCCATGCCTAAATTTAAAAAATAAAACTACTTTTCATTGTCTATAAGAGTTCAGCTTATGACTTAGAAGCAGTCTAAAATTTCTAGTCCAACTAAGGCTATGTGATTTTAAATATTGTGGATTTAATGATATGATATATTATATAATTGGGACTTCTTCAAGTTTATGTTGATAATTAGTTGCAATTTTAACAGGAGCATAATTTTGTCTCTAGAGCTCGAACGGGAGCAGAATTTTCGGGATCGGGCGGGATCGGGATTGAAAATAATTTTGGGATCGGGATTCGGGATTAGTATTCGGGAATCCGGGATCTGGGAATATATTACTTACTAATGAATCAAATCAAGGATTCAAGGATAGTTTTATATTATTATATATATTTTATATTTCAAGGACTGTTCTGCGTTAATGTAATATTGAATTGCATTAGTTATACTGCTTTTTTCTTGTAAAATTCTGGTTCTGGAATCGCTTCGTGAAAAGCCTCAAACTCGAATCGCTTTGTGAAAAGCCTTATACTTGTTAGTTCGTTATTTACGAGTACAACGCTTTACAAATCTGTTACTAAGTAAAAATCTGCTGCTTTATTTGGTGAATTCAAGATCAGACTTTCAACATATTTATAGTTGCTGTTACAAAAATTAGCTTAGTATTGATTACTGCTCTTGATTGTTGAAAGCATCATCTTCATTATCAATCTATTGTGCTCCCAAATCCCGAGTTCTCTAAGCCTTCGGGATCCCAATCCCGAATTCCCAAAAAATCTTCGGGATCCCGAGAATTCGAGATTGGGATCGGGATCCCATTCGAGCTCTAGTCTCTATAGGTTTTTTATGGTGCTGATTTCAAATTTGAGCTTCATTTTTTGGTATCTTCAACCCAACTATATGTAGGCACTTAAAACCCAACCACTGGGACATGGGGAATAGGGGGTTTTAGGGTGGGGAGGTTCTTCATGGGGATTGATTTTATCAAGATAAACTTTAATAGAGGCATGGAGACCTATTCAAGATGGTGTTGATAAATTCCAGACCTAGGGGGGGGGGTAAACTCTAGGGCCTACCAAAAGGTCAATGACCAAAAACTGGGATATGGAGAATAGGGGGTTTAAACTTCATAGGTGGGGGATCCTTGATAGGGTTTGATTTTATCAATATAACATTTAATAGAGGCATGGAGACCTATTCAAGAAGGTGTTGATAAATTCTAAACTCAGGGAAAGAGGGATTGATCTTTACAAAAAAGGTCAATGACCAACTATTGGGGCATGGAATGGGATAAGGGGTTTTTGGGTAGGGGATTCTTCATGGAGATTGATTTTATCAACGCAAACTTGATTATAGACATTTATAATATGAATTATTATTTACATCACTAAATAATTCAGCAAGAGGTATTAATGTTTACCACAACAGCAAAGGTAGCAACAAACCAGAATGCAAGAGACAATATTGTTGCGCATCGTAGATGTAGCAAATTTAAAAAAGAGGAAACTGTGACGAGGCAATTATTTGACATTATAACAAAACTCAATATCAAATTTGATAAAGTCATTTGTATTCAGTATACATTATAAATGGAAAATGATGAATATTACTTGTGATTTCTTAATTTTATATTTACAAAACAAGTCAACTTATTTTTTTTGAAAAATGTTCACTTTTAAATACAAATTTTATTGAAACATTTTTATTGAATTCTCATTGACACAATAGTCAATTAATAAACTGAGGTTGCATCACCACAAAATGTAGTTTTTTGGTGATTTTTTTGCTTTTTTATCATTTTGCCATTTTTGGGTATCCACCAAATGTCTGGTAAAAGTTTTAGAAAAATTGGAAAATTGGAAGCATTCTATCAACATAAACTTAAAGAAGTCCTATAATTGTATTAGTCTTAATATATTTAACACTCATACATTTTATCAAATATAAATAAAAGTTAAATGCATTTTAACTACTACTATAAAATTCCAATAAATTTAAATTATATTCTGACTAATGTTCCGCTGTAACCATAGCTACGGCTACGGGATCCTATGGCAAATATCGTAAAATAGGTGCCTATGGCAGCTACGGATATGCCTATGGTAGCTAGCTGCTCTTATGGCTACGACTATGGAAATATGGTAGTTGCTGTCACATTCTGTAGATTCCCATAGCCGTAGTTATTAATGTTAAAAATTGAAAAAATATTAGAAACAGGTAGAGTAAAACAAAGATACTTTTAGTAAACTGTATTATCAACCTAGAAACTTATAAGCAGTTGTTTAAACACTAGGTTATCTTCTTAATTCAAAATATTTTGTTTTTTAGACTTTTTGTTAAAACTATGGCTATAGCCTACAGGAACTATGGGAATATGGTAATTTCGGGGTCCCTACAGCTACGGAATACAGAAATTGGAGTAAGCCATAGTTTTGTTTACAGCTACGGCTACGGTACAAGGACCCTCTTTATGGCGGAACATTAATTTTAACTGACTATTATCTTTTTGACTCTTGCCCCTCACGGTTGGGCTGGAATAAGATTTCGGGGTAAAAAAATGCCCAATAAAACGACCACTGCAGTGTGATAGAGGAACACCTCAGCTGCTAGGGGAATATTTTCCTAAAATGAAATCGGTTTGTCCTGACCAGTTATGCCTAATTATGTTAATTAGCTAGCATAATTAATTTATGTACTCGAAATTAGCCGCTTCCTTCATGTGAAATCGCCTAAAAACTGATTTTATGAGCTGTGTTCGCATTAAAATCTGTAGCTATTTAATATCAATATATATTAGTATTAGTTATAGAAAGTGAGCACTTTGTAGTTCATATTATTAGTACTCAAAAATTAAAGAAAAAAATAGAAATATCCAGCGTTTCAGAGAAAGGGTCTCTTCAAAACTGAGCAGCAGGTTGGACATTTGGATAGCACCTATTAAAATTTATATCAATAAAATTAAATATATGATATAATTATAATATAACTTATATAGCAATTCATGATCAGTTTATGTTTTAGCATGCAGGTACTACGAGATACATGTCACAGATAAAGAAGAGAATATTGCTAATCTGAGCAGAAAAGTCTGGGTCAAAAGTTTTTTTAGATATTGAATATTTCTTTTGAATTACTTCCATTGCCAATAGAATCAATATTCAAACTTTTGGATGTTGAACTTTTAGATAGATCCCTTCACAAATTGTCATGGAAGTATTGCTCCTATTATACTGTTTTTCTTCATCCATGTAGTAGTGCTGGTAACAACAGCATGCAGCAAAGTAGGCTGCACAACACGACAGTAAATTTAGTCAAATGAAAAGCCATCACCGCATTAAATATGTCACTGCATTAGATATGCCAGCTGTTATACGCCACTGTTGCCTGCAGCAGCCTATTGCCGAACTGTGGGTGATCGGCTGGCAGCCTGTAGCGCTGCCAAGTCCGCTGGAAATCCGAGTGTGCGCTCTCTACTGCCTGTTTGCTACAAGTTCCAAGTGCACGACCAGTGCGATGGCAGAAGTCGCTCACGTGGCAAAGGAGAACATGCACTTTGGGCGTGACAGTCAATCCCAGTGCCAGGTATGCAGCTCCAAAATTTTCGATTCGCTCACCAAAATCCGGGACCAATTCCTGGCCAAATGCTCCATTAACAACGCTGTTGAAGCAAATCAAGCACTGGGCGAAGGGCTGTAGTTCATGAGGAACGTCTTCAAGAAGAACCTCAGCCATCAGCAGCAATTTGCGACAAGCGTTGCCTTCCATTGTGCCGCCGCGGTACCCCGCTCACACGATGCCGTGAGATTGTAGCCATGCAAATCCGCGGTCTTCGCCCCAAGCTTCGTTCAAAGAATCAAGCAATTTGTTACTGATTCCGAGCAGAAGATGCAGTTCAGGAGGGGGCAGCAGCATCAGCACTTCCTCGTCATCATCACCAGCCAGCAGCGGCAGATTGACACAGTTCATGAACTGCTTCGCTCTGCTCCAAACTCGTCCAGCAGAATTGAACTCCTGCACTTTCTGCCGAATTCTACCGAGGGTTCGTGGCCTGCCGCTTGTCGTCAGTGGTGCAGTAGACTTGCAGTACGGACATGGGTGAGCACACGAGTGAGGCTGGAGTCCGCAGAGAATGTTTGCTAGCTTCATGTCTGTGACAGTCACAGCAGACAGCTCTACCACAGAAACAGCCTGTAGCAGTGTTTTTACATTTTTGTACGTTTCTGAGATGTCGTTGACGATTGCGAGAACTATAATTTTTTTCACTCCGGCGTCATTGAACTGTGAGTGGCGTCGCACACTTTCGTGAACTGCAGCAGCACCGCCGTGCACCTGATGGTCAGACGTGGACGCAACGACAGACACGCAAATCTTAAAAAAACCTCCGCCACCATCAAGCCCCAGCCGGCATTCGAAGTTAGAGGCTCCTCGCTGTTGGACAATAAATTCAATGAGGCGCGAAGCATCAGTGCAGAGGACAGCAGCACGATCACCAATGGCAGAAGATGACAGCTCGAATTGAAGTGTCTTAAGTTTAAAAAAGTCTTCCAATACACGATTCTGAGTCACTAATGAATCTTTCAGCCTAGATTCAACTGCTCGCGAAGAGCTTGCACCAGCTCTCAGTACCTGCGCGACCTGCAGCGTCTGATTGTTGCTAAGATTCAGCACACCTTTCAGTGTCTTCATTGTGCTGATAGAAGTTGCAGGGAAGCTGGTTGCTCCATTGCCCACACTAGCACCAACAGTCACGCGCATTGGGCGACCACCTTCCATCCGTGACAAGGAAACACAGCTGGAGCCACTTGCTGCAGCCTTTGTTGATATGCAGCTGCTGGCCAGCATGTCCTGCGTATCAGGACTGACACCCTGCTGCAGATTAGTCAGTCGCGTTGCTCTTGAGCAGTTGTGTTTCTTGCCACGGCCAATTTCTGATCGACAAAACGAGCAAATGAACTGTGGTTGTGCTGCATCAGCTGCCGACAATGGATGTTTTCGAGGTCGTCCTGGACGAGATGCAGCAGCGCCAGTACTGTAAGAGCTGACAGAAGTTGTCAACTTGCTGCTGTTCTTCGATCTGGCAAGCTCGCACAGTTCGCAAGAGCAATGCGGATTATTTCTTGTGGACGGAGGCAGACTCTGCAGGTCGGCAACCATCTGCTCATAGTTTAGCCTTGGTGGCAACTCACGAGGCGCTGGACCAGATAGAGATGAAATGATGCGTCGACACCCGTCACACAAGCCGGTCGGCAGAATGTGCTGTACAGAGGCGAAATTCGGCACCAAATCCTCAGCAGAAAAATTGGCTACCGACCAAATTGAGCGCGAGGCTTTCCGCAAACAGAGCAAACACAGACTCTCTCTGCACTCCTCATGTGATTTTTTTGCATTCGGCATATTCTGAAATTCTGAAATTGATCGCTGGCCACTGATGCAAGAGACAAATGTTTTGAATTTGGCCTTGACTTGAGTATTGGTTGTGATATTTATTTGAGTGCTGATATGAGTTGGCTATGAAAGTTGCAATAATCAATGTACATCTGACAGTCCGACGCATATGAAATAGAACAGTACGAACGTACGTACGTTCATGTGCTAATTTCGATATTGAGCAAAGAGAGTGCGTGAGACCTAGAGCACAACAGTTCATATTGAAGCTAGAGCAGAGCATTGGCTGCTGCATACATTCTGATTAGCAACTGCTCATCCAGTATAATAGCAGTTTATATCATAAAAACATAAAAGCAGACCAGGCCATAAAAGCAGTTTTTAGGCGATTTCACACGAAGGAAGCGGCTAATTTCGAGTACATAAATTAATTATGCTAGCTAATTAACATAATTAGGCATAACTGGTCAGGACAAACCGATTTCATTTTAGGAAAATATTCCCCTAGCAGCTGAGATGTTCCTCTATCACACTGCAGTGGTCGTTTTATTGGGCATTTTTTTACCCCGAAATCTTATTCCAGCCCAACCGTGCCCTTTGATTATCCCCTTTTTGACTATTGCCTTTTTGACTTTAGATTTAAGA
This sequence comes from Macrostomum lignano, assembly GCA_002269645.1. Lineage (NCBI taxonomy): Eukaryota > Metazoa > Platyhelminthes > Macrostomidae > Macrostomum > Macrostomum lignano. Next base: position 62,760 of record NIVC01001999.1, on the reverse strand, counting down.
ATGCATGCAAAAACAGTTCCAGGGATCAGAATTCAGTGGGTTCAAAATCTGTGGGTTTCAATAGCTTGTCAACTATAATAATATATTCTGTACAATAACAAATTATAAATCTATTTTATAAGATCTTTTTTGAGAATTGAAATATATTAATACTTTAGAAAAGCCTACCTAAGGGCCAAGGCATTAAAGAGCTTAGATAGGCCCATTTCTAGCTATACTTTTGAAGATACTTTTTTGGATAACTTCTTATATATAACAAAGTGGCAATCCTACACTTCCGTTCGGTAAATTATTTTCACATTTGAATTTGTACCACCGAGTCAAATGATGTCGATTGGCAATGTGTCTATGGCCAAAAGTTTGAGCGAACAGAGTTTAAAGGGGTGTCAGTTTAAGGGAGCTGTTGCTTGTGAGCTGCTTGTTTTATTGAGCTTCAATTTCTCATATCTTCCAGTCTTCATTGCCATGGAGACATGTCCACACCAACACCGTGGAGGGCACATGGGCCCACGCGAAGTGCAAGATCCGCAACATGCATGGCACGAGCGACGCTCTCTTCGATGCACACATTGAGGAATTTCTCTGGCGTCGTCTGTATCCCCAATGTCCATTTGGGGCTATCCTGTACTAGATTGGACATTACTATCCATTGTAGACACCTTAATGACCTACAGACACACTCTAAGTGACTATGCGCTCTAACAGACTGCTACCATGTTCCACTGTTTTAGTTTTGTTTGGTTACATTGTTATTTACCACGCCTGTTCAAAATTCAATGTCAAAATAATTTACCGAACGGAAGTGTAGGATTGCCAACAAAGTCTTACTCAATACTATAGTCATACTATACAGTTTATAATAGGAATTTTATTAAGAACTTTGCCATATACAATGTTTACTACTAATACTATCAATGGTATAGTATAGTATAGAGTTATAGCATGGAAATTTTTATAATTATAGGTCTTACCTAGTCTTACCTAGGCCCCTATCTACTAATATTTATAAACAGATTTTATATATTATTAGAACAATATTACAGATACTTAATTACTAATAGGCATTTAATTTGCTTTAAACAAAGCAGCTGCATACTGCGTCACCCTTCCAGTCTTCGAACTTCCCCACCTGTTCTACAGTTCTACACTACAGAGTGCAGTGCAGCTCCTAGACCTGAGCCATGCAAAAAATAACGAAGTCCAAGTAACTTATGATAAAATTTGGAAAACTCACCCATTATTAAGAGACAATTACTATAGAAATTTGAGTTTTTTATCCGTTGTAGCACTCAAAAGGCCACAACCACAAATTAGTCACGAAACAGCAGCGGCAGATAGGGCTGTTGGAAACTGGAAACAAGGAAATCTGTGTCATATAAAATCTCGTTTGAAAAATTTCGCCAACGGAAGTTAACAAATTAATATGGTTTTTCGTTAGTAAAACAAAACAGGAATATCAAGAAAGCAATCAATTGAGGTGTCTTAAGTTTTACATAGGATATAAACTTGCATAAAATTTGAGTGGAAGAACCCTATGGAAAAATAAAACCTTCCATATGGCTGCCCCCAGGTGCTCCTCCCCCTAGTCACTGATGCTAATTAAGCGACTTGTAAATCTCGCCGTACGTCTCCTTGGGTGTGCAGTGTCGCTTTTTTGGGAAGCGAAGCGATCATTGACCAATACTGAACACTGTAACACGATTCAACGTGCATTAAATGTTAAAATAAATCGTGTTTAAACGGCTACTACTAATCGTGTATTGGCTTATATGACAATATATGATAATAATGCTTTCAAAACATTGTCATGACTTTTGGCGTGAGGCCGTGTGGTAGGGGTGGAGCTTGTTTAGTAAGCCTAGTTAGTAGTACGTTCGGCGATGTACATGCGCGGGTCACCGTGCCTCTTGGCCTATAAAATATACAGAGCGTGGAGGTTTTTGCCTCAAGTGGGTAACTCCAAAATCATCGACTTGACTTCATTACAACATTATAATCATGTAACATTACAAGATGCTTGTAGCACTTTAAGCACTCAAAACCGACTATGGAAACCCTAATTTTAACTGCTTCTTCTGCATCAATCCGCAACTGATGTTCCCAATTAAAAACACGTACTCTATGTCATGATCCCATGCAGCTAATTGTTGCTTGCAGTTTCATCTTGTATATTAATATCGAAGCGGAAGCTCGAACACATGCATATTTAGAAGTTCAAACTTTACAATTACATGCATACCGGTATCATTTCTTAGCCATAATCCACCAAGTTCTGCAGTGTTCGACACAAAATAATTTTGTTTTGACAATGTTAATTTCATCTGGTGTGGCAATTGCTCATTGAGAAATGTCCGGGCAGGACACGAGAAAGCAATCCTAGTCACATATGACATGCTCAACTGTCTGGTCTTCATCAACTCGCTGGCTTTCGTCGCGGGAGGCTTCATCATCTGCCTCGGAGTCTGGATCCTTCTGGCCACGGACTCGCTGATGCAAACATTGGCCTCGTTTGACAAGTCGCTAAAATCAGGCATCTCAATTGAGAAACTGTTTGACATTATCGAGGCCAAAGGTCTCGTAAGAACGATCGCCTTCGTCACCATTGGCGGGGGCGGCATTGCTATGCTTGTCGCTTCTACTGGCATCTTGGCGGTCCTCAAGCGGAGCAGGGCTCTTGGAATCTCTGTAAGTGAGAGGAGCTGGGCTGTCTGTCTTATGGATAGTACATGATCATGTGGGTGATGAAACTATAGATGGAGGAGACTGAGAGAGCCAGGGAATAATGAGCCTTTTTAGAGCCAGAAGCCGGGTTGTGTGCACTCTGGCGCACTTTAGGTGACATTGTCACACAACATGCGAGAGGCATACTGCCCATTCCGCCGACTCCCCTGAGCAGGCAACACTCACACAGGGGCCCTAACTATTAATCGTTAGGCATGTACACTTCACTGTGCCTTGGGGGTTGGCCCATCAAGGGCGTTTATTGCACGAGCAGAGCCCTGTCGAGATTCCAATTCAACCCCAAAATTAATGCGACTGCACTTGGAATCGAGCCTGGGCCGCTGGCACATCAGAGCACCCCGCCAGACCACTGGCTACGGCCCCATCCCTTGAATCATGAGCTAATGTACATATGTTCACATATGGGAGAGCAGAGCTCAAAGCAAAGACATAATCTAGTTTACATGCAGTAATACAGTAAGTAATCCACCCCCACCGCAGTACAAGCTGGTCCTCCTGTGCCTGCTGGCGGGCCAGATGATCTTCACAGCCGTTCTGTTGCTGAAGAAGCCGACTATAGAGAAGCAGATGCGCATTATGCTGCTGAAGGCCCAGGCCAAATATTTCGTGGCTCGTACGCAATATTTTAATCAAACTGGAGACTTGCGCATTTCTCACACGCGCTTCTTCGAGCACATGCATATTTCGGTGAGAAAATGCTTTGTTATATTGACTACGTAGTTGACTCAACGCGTTCGGTGCCAACACAGCCAGCAGAGAGGATTGAGACAAAATTGAACGAATATGGCACACATTCACAGGGTGAAAAGACTTGCTTTTTCTCGCTGACAAGCTGGCATAGGCCAAGGACCACTATAGTACTAATAACCGGACGTAAAACTCCAAGACCCGGTAGTTTTTAGGAGGCCAATTTCCTGGAAAAAATACACTGCGGAGATAGGAAAACAAATTTTCTATCACAAAATCAATTATTGCAGTTGACCAGGGGCAGTGAAGATTACATTCCTTTACAGTTTAGCACGCACAACATGTTAATCTGCTGTGTTTCATCTAGTTTTTCTGTGAAAGTTTCATTTTCATCTTGTCCTCCTCTTTTTATTCCAAGCCGAAGTTGTAAATTTTTTTTCTTCTTTCTTGAAGCAAGCATATTTGTGATAAAATTGTTAGCAATATTATTTCTTGTATTGTTGTTGACCCAGTCTTTAGAGTTAAAAGCCATCAATTTTTAAGCCAAAGCCTGGCTTAGGACTAAGAGTACCGGCATTCACAAGGATTTGGCGATGAAAAATGAAACTATCCCATCTCCGCAGTGTATTTTTTGAGGAAATTGGCCTCCTAAAATTTCACGATCTTTGAGATTTGAGCCATTGACCCCTAAGCGTTTGCTACAGCAAGCCAAGTTGTGTAATCTGTATAGTCATCGCAACAGCATCAGGTAAAAAAGTTACAAAATAAGCACCGTTCTCCTTCCACTGCTCATATCGCCCCATACTGCGAACTCAACTTAATTCCCAGTTCAAATGCTGCGGCGTTGCGAAGCCGCACGACATCGTGAAGAGCGCCAGCTACCAGAGATCGCGAACACGCGACCCGGACTTCAATGAGGTTCTGCCCGCCAGCTGCTGCAAAATAAGCAACCGAGGTGAAGCACTCGCTGATTTGGCACCGCTAATGCTGGTTGATGAAAAATGCCCGCTTACAGAGAACAGCACCAGCATGTACACTCAGGCAAGTTGGCTCCCATGGGAATCTGTGCCTGTCTTCTTCCCTCCCCTGCTCTTTTCCCTCCCCTGCTCTCTTCCCTCCCCTGCTCTCTTCCCTCCCCTGCTCTCTTCCCTCCCCTGCTCTCTTCCCTCCCCTGCTCTCTTCCCTCCCCTGCTCTCTTCCCTCCCCTGCTCTCTTCCCTCCCCTGCTCTCTTCCCTCTCCTGCTCTCCTCCCTCTCCTGCTCTCTTCTCTCCCCTGCTCTCTTCCCTCCCCTGCTCTCTTCCCTCCCCTGCTCTCTTCTCTCCCCTGCTCTCTTCCCTCCCTTGCTCTCTTCCCTCCCCTGCTCTCTTCCCTCCCCTGCTCTCTTCTCTCCCCTGCTCTCTTCCCTCCCCTGCTCTCTTCCCTCTCCTGCTCTCTTCCCTCTCCTGCTCTCTTCTCTCCCCTGCTCTCTTCCCTCTCCTGCTCTCTTCCCTCCCCTGCTCTCTTCCCTCCCCTGCTCTCTTCCCTCCCCTGCTCTCTTCCCTCCCCTGCTCTCTTCCCTCCCCTGCTCTCTTCCCTCCCCTGCTCTCTTCCCTCCCCTGCTCTCTTCCCTCTCCTGCTCTCTTCCCTCTCCTGCTCTCTTCCCTCCCCTGCTCAGATCGCAACAACTCAGATCGAAGCAAAGAAATTTAGCCAAATGCTTTTTGATGATCTCAGCATCTTTGATGAAGCTGGTATCTGCTGCACAGAGTCAAAGACAGAGACACAGTCACTGTCACTTGAAATAGTCAACTGTCTATTCATGCAATGCATTAATCTCAACTCCTCTCGCGTGTATGTCTGCAGCCCTGCATAGCTCCAGTGTCGCGACTGGTTGACAAGCTGACTCTGCCGGGCCTCATCATGAGCGGCATCTTCATCTTGGTACTGGTGAGTGCTTTGATTTGCTATAACACCCCTAGCTTAACATGGGCCGCCGGAGTAGCTCAGGGGTCAACTCTAAACTCTTGACTCTAGCGGGGACACTTTCATAAACCCGAAATTTCATAAACCCGAAATTTCCTAACCCCGAAATTTCATAAACCCGAAATTTCACAACATCGAAATTTCATAAACCCGAAATTTCACAACATCGAAATACACTACACGTTGTGAACTTTCGGGTTTGTGAAGTCTCCTATCTCTCCAGTGAACTTTCGGGTTTGTGAAGTCTCCTATCTCTCCAGTGAACTTTCGGGTTTGTGAAGTCTCCTATCTGTCCAGTGAACTTCGACGTTGTGAACTTTCGGGTTTGTGAAGTCTCCTATCTCTCCAGTGAACTTTCGGGTTTGTGAAGTCTCCTATCTGTCCAGTGTACTTCGACGTTGTGAACTTTCGAATTTGTGAAGTCTCCTATCTCTCCCATGAACTTTCGGGTTTGTGAAGTCTCCTATCTCTCCAGTGAACTTTCGTGTTTGTGAAGTCTCCTATCTGTCCAGTGAACTTCGACGTTGTGAACTTTCGGATCTGTGAAGTCTCCTATCTCTCCCGTGAACTTCGACGTTGTGAACCTTCGGGTTTGTGAAGTCTCCTATCTTTCCAGTGAACTTTCGGGTTTGTGAAGTCTCCTATCTCTCCAGTGAGCTTTCGGGTTTGTGAAGTCTCCTATCTCTCCAGTGAGCTTTCGGGTTTGTGAAGTCTCCTATCTCTCCAGCGAACTTTCGGGTTTGTGAAGTCTCCTATCTCTCCAGTGAACTTTCGGGTTTGTGAAGTCTCCTATCTGTCCAGTGAACTTCGACGTTGTGAACTTTCGGATCTGTGAAGTCTCCTATCTCTCCCATGAACTTTCGGGTTTGTGAAGTCTCCTATCTCTCCAGTGAGCTTTCGGGTTTGTGAAGTCTCCTATCTCTCCAGTGAACCTTCGGGTTTGTGAAGTCTCCTATCTCTCCAGTGTACTTTCGACGTTGTGAACTTTGAGCAAATTCTTAAATTAATAAAGCAGCTCAATGTGCGCAAAATTGAAGGCTTCTGCAGCCGGCATGATTGCCGCTCAACTATGCAACGGCTTCGACCACTTCGACTCGGACTCGTATTCGGACTCGGACTCAGACTCCGACTGATGCAGTTTCAGAATCCACTGCGCTGTGCTCTGGTGCGCCAGACTAAGCTCGTGGTTGCTTGCTGGCGAGAAGGGAGCGCAAAATGGGTTTTTATTTAGCAATTTTTATTACCGATCAGTTATCGAAGCAGCCGTGTGCGAGGCGGTTGGCCAGGTTGCCAGCTGTCAACTCTGATAGAATTATTTTAAATAATAAACTGAAGTTGTAATACTTTGTACAGCAGACTATGAAACTATGAAATATTAGTTTGAATAATTCCTTATTTACTATATTTGCATTAATGGCAAAAGCACCTGTTGAGAATCCTCGCTGTTTTGTCATTTGGCTTTCCTTGCATGCAACAAGTGAACAAAATGCTACATTTTTCTTTTCTTATTGCTGCTCAATTGAAGAATATATTTCTCTGTTTATTATTGTAACTCAGAAAATAGCAGCATCATCAATGCGATATACTTAAATGTCGGATAAGAAAGTCACAGAGACGCTGGGAGCTCTCTCATACTGTGAGTTGGCATCCAATGAGTTTACAGCGGGAAAGCAATTTAAACCAGCAGTCACCGAAACCGCGGACCAACAATTCCGTAAGAAGAAAATTGAGAGAAAATTAAAACAAAACCGCAAATCAAAGCGCAGGATTCCTGACATTTTGTTCTTGTGCTCAGCAAAGTATCAGGAATCCTCATTTTTAGATGAGTTGCAATTTTCCATGACCAGAGAGTATAATACATCGTGTACTTTTACCGTACCTTACTTTACGTGGTAATAAATATATCGAATAAACTAAAAGTCTGAATATCATTGACTTAGTCAGTAATATCAATAAGTAGCATAGTTGATTGCTTTATTCTTCAATAACATTTTGCTCATAGAAGCTTCACCGCTCACTGCTTGGCATAGGACACGTCGTTCTCAATGGCCTTGATGAGGCAGCATGCGAACAAAATGCCGAGAATCTGGAATAGATTTTTAATGAATGACTCCATTAGCTGAATGCTAATAATGCCAAAAATCATTATTTTGTTTTTTCCAGGCTCCCCTGGCACTCCTCAATATCCTCTGTCACTCCTCAATATCCTCTGTCACTCATCAATATTCTCTGTCACTCCTCAATATCACCTGTCACTCCTCAATATCCTCTGTCACTCCTCAATATCCTCTGTCACTCCTCAATATCCTCTGTCACTCCTCAATATCCTCTGTCACTCCTCAATATCCTCTGTCACTCCTCAATATCCTCTGTCACTCCTCAATATCCTCTGTCACTCCTCAATATCCTCTGTCACTCCTCAATATCACCTGTCACTCCTCAATATCCTCTGTCACTCCTCAATATCCTCTGTCACTCCTCAATATCCTCTGTCACTCCTCAATATCCTCTGTCACTCCTCAATATCCTCTGTCACTCCTCAATATCCTCTGTCACTCCTCAATATCCTCTGTCACTCCTCAATATCCTCTGTCACTCCTCAATATCCTCTGTCACTCCTCAATATTCTCTGTCACTTATCTGGCACCGCAATCATATCTGGCACTCCGCAATCATATCTGGCACTCCGCAATCATATCTGGCACTCCGCAATCATATCTGGCACTCCGCAATCTTATCTGTCACTCCGCAATCTTATCTGTCACCCCGCAATCTTATCTGTCACTCCTTAATAACCTCTGTCTCTTATCTGGCACCGCAATCATATCTAGCACTCTGCAATCTTATCTGTCACCCCCGTAATCATATTTGTCACTCCGCAATCTTATCTGTCACCCCGTAATCATATCTGTCACTCCGCAATCTTATCTGTCACCCCGTAATCATATCTGTCACTCCGCAATCTTATCTGTCACCCCGTAATCATATCTGTCACTCCGCAATCTTATCTGTCACCCCGTAATCTTATCTGTCACTCCGCAATCTTATCTGTCACTCCGCAATCTTATCTGTCACTCCATAATCATATCTGTCACTCCGCAATCTTATCTGTCACCCCGTAATCTTATCTTTCACTCCGCAATCTTATCTGTCACTCCGCAATCTTATCTGTCACTCCGCAATCTTATCTGTCACTCCATAATCATATCTGTCACTCCGCAATCTTATCTGTCACTCCGCAATCTTATCTGTTACTCCATAATCATATCTGTCACTCCGCAATCTTATCTGTCACCCCGTAATCTTATCTTTCACTCCGCAATCTTATCTGTCACTCCGCAATCTTATCTGTCACTCCGCAATCTTATCTGGCACTCACCTCGAACAGGCCGATTCCGACGCAGATTATAATGATGGGCTTTGAGTACTGGCTCACGTACTCCAGCAGGCTGTTGTAGCAAGTCTGCTCGGAATTGGAAAGTTTTAAGTTTTTGAGTAAGAATTCGTTTCCCAAATTTTTAAAATTCCCCCCGAGGAATCCCACCATGCAGTTGGTCAGCCTGAAAGGCAGCAGTTCTCAGGAAGGCGTTTGAACTCTGAGAATGGCGCCACTTTTATTCTCAGACATTCGCAGACATTCTCAGGAAATCTTTCAGAGAGGCTTCTTTTGTGTACTCCGGAATTTTTGTCAATTTTTGAGTGGTCGCTTTTAGAATAACACCATTTAGAATGGCGCCCTCTAGAATCGGGCCCTTTAGAATGGCGCCTTTAAGAATGGTGCCTTTAGGAATGGCGCCTTTAAGAATGGCTTCCTTTAGAATGGCGCCCTTTAGAATGGCACCTTTTAGAATAGCATTCTTTAGAATCGCACCGTTTAGAATTGCGCCCTTTAGAGTAGCGGCCTTTAGAATGGCGCCCTTTAGAATGGCGCCCTTTAGAATGGCGCCCTTTAGAGTGGCGCCCTTTCGAATGGCGCCTTCTAGAATGGAAGTCTTTAGAATGGTCCCCCATAGAAGGGCGCGCCTCTATCCCTGTAACGGCGCCCTTCTCTTAAAAGTACATCCTGTGTCGGAGGCATGCGGCAGGCGCCCTTCTCTTAAAAGTACATCCTGTGTCGGAGGCATGCGGCAGGCGCCCTTCTCTTAAAAGTACATCCTGTGTCGGAGGCATGCGGCAGGCGCCCTTCTCTTAAAAGTACATCCTGTGTCGGAGGCATGCGGCAGGCGCCCTTACCGCATTGTTGAGGCCGCCGTTTCCGCCGACGGGCTTGTAAGGGCAGCCGGAGTCCTGCAGGTCGTCAGCGAAATTCGTCCAGTTGTAACGCGGGTCCATCACGGCGTTTTTCCGGTTTTCGCGCAGGCGGCAGCAGGTGAGCGGCACCTTCAGCTCCTTGCCGGCGAAGGTGCGATTGGAGGCGGTCCAGCTGCTGCTGTTGGCGATGTCCCCGATGGTGCGGGCGCCGCAGCATTCGAACTGCAGGGGGGATTCGGGAAACGAGTTGAAGTTGAGACATTTCAGCTTTGATATACGAGCTATATGTATCGGGGCCTTTTCCATTTCTGATGATTATCCCTGCCGCCACCTCTGATGATTATCTCTGCCACCTTTGATGATTATCTCTGCCACCTCTGGTGATTATCTCTGACACCTCTGGTGATTATCTCTGCCACCTCTGGTGATTATCTCTGCCACCTCTGGTGATTATCTCTGCCACCTCTGGTGATTATCTCTGCCAATCTCTGCCACCTTTATTGATTATCTCTGCCACCTCTGGTGATTATCTCTGCCACCTCTAGTGATTATCTCTGCCACCTCTGGTGATTATCTCTGCCACCTCTGGTGATTATCTCTGCCACCTCTAATGAATTTCTCTGCCCCCTCTGATGATTATCTCTGCCACCTCTGATGAATTTCTCTGCCACCTCTGATGATTATCTCTGCCACCTCTGATGAATTTCTCTGCCACCTCTGATGATTATCTCTGCCACCTCTGATGATTATCTCTTCCAATCTCTGCCACCTCTGGTGATTATCTCTGCCACCTCTGATGATTATCTCTGCCAATCTCTGCCACCTCTGGTGATTATCTCTGCCACCTCTGATGATTATCTCTGCCAATCTCTGCCACCTCTGGTGATTATCTCTGCCACCTCTGGTGATTATCTCTGCCAATCTCTGCCACCTTTATTGATTATCTCTGCCACCTCTGGTGATTATCTCTGCCACCTCTGGTGATTATCTCTGCCACCTCTGGTGATTATCTCTGCCACCTCTGGTGATTATCTCTGCCACCTCTGATGATTATCTCTGCCACCTCTGGTGAATTTCTCTGACACCTCTGATGATTATCTCTGCCACCTCTGATGAATTTCTCTGCCACCTCTGATGATTATCTCTGCCACCTCTGATGATTATCTCTGCCAATCTCTGCCACCTCTGGTGATTATCTCTGCCACCTCTGATGATTATCTCTGCCAATCTCTGCCACCTCTGGTGATTATCTCTGCCACCTCTGATGATTACCTCTGGCTCATCTGATGATTATCTATGGCTCATCTGATGATTATCTCTGGCTCATCTGATGATTATCTCTGGCCCATCTGGTGATTACCTCTGGCTCATCTGATGATTACCTCTGCCACCTCTGGTGATTATCTCTGCCACCTCTGATGATTATCTCTGCCAATCTCTGCCACCTCTGATGATTATCTCTGCCAATCTCTGCCACCTCTGATGATTATCTCTGCCAATCTCTGCCACCTCTGATGATTATCTCTGCCAATCTCTGCCACCTCTGATGATTATCTCTGCCACCTCTAGTGATTATCTCTGGCTCATCTGATGATTACCTCTGGCTCATCTGATGATTACCTCTGGCTCATCTGATGATTACCTCTGGCTCATCTGATGATTACCTCTGGCTCATCTGATGATTATCTCTGGCATCTCTAGCGCCCTTGATAATTAGTGGTTCAGGCAGCAGCTGCAGCCATCCCCACCCCTGACTCACCATCAGCTGCAGCCATCCCCACCCCTGATTCACCATCAGCTGCAGCCATCCTCACCCCTGACTCACCATCAGCTGCAGCCATCCTCACCCCTGACTCACCATCAGCTGCAGCAATCCCCACCCCTGACTCACCATCAGCTGCAGCCATCCTCACCCCTGACTCACCATCAGCTGCAGCCATCCCCACCCCTGACTCACCATCAGCTGCAGCCATCCCCACCCCTGACTCACCATCAGCTGCAGCCATCCCCACCCCTGACTCACCATCAGCTGCAGCCATCCCCACCCCTGATTCACCATCAGCTGCAGCCATCCTCACCCCTGACTCACCATCAGCTGCAGCCATCCTCACCCCTGACTCACCATCAGCTGCAGCCATCCTCACCCCTGACTCACCATCAGCTGCAGCCATCCCCACCCCTGACTCACCATCAGCTGCAGCCATCCTCACCCCTGACTCACCATCAGTTGCAGCCATCCCCACCCCTGACTCACCATCAGCTGCAGCCATCCCCACCCCTGACTCACCATCAGCTGCACATAGTTGATGAGGAAGGTCGCCAGAGCGTTGGCACCGTTGGTCCCCTGCATCCGCAGGTAGTCCGGCATGGCAACAAAGAAGCGGTTCTGCACACGGAGCATGCCCTTCTCCGCGCTGTTGTGCACATGGCTCTGGAACACCGCGGCCATGATTGCGGCCGTGATCTCCAGGACCAGCACCAGGCCGACCAGACCGGCGTACTGCGCAATTTGGGGTGGTGGGGGCGGGCGGCGGTTGGAGGTACAGCGCGGCTGTTTAACACTGGCAAGATAAGAGAAGCAGATATAAGTGCCGAGCCTGTGAACAGGCACTAGTTGCAATCCGAACGGGTTTGGTAAGTTTGCCGGCTTAAGCAATTTGACATTTGCTTTATACGCTCATAATTTACATGTAGTTGCGAATCTCCCTGAAGCTTTTTGGCACTGCGCTTTGCTGTTTCTTAGAATTCCACCGATCTGAGCATCGCTCTCCATTTTTACCTCATATTTGCTCAACTGCTACCTTTTCGTACCCTTGTAAGAAATTTATATACACTTCTATGGTGCTTTCACCCCTCTAATTACCCCCTCAGTTTCTCTACTTGTTTTCTTCTAATGTAATGTAATTTGTTTCTCACTCTCACTCATTCTTCCGATACCCCTTCTCCCTACCCTTCCTCTCACCTACCCTTCCTCTCACCTACCCTTCCTCTCACCTACCCTTCCTCTCACCTACCCTTCCTCTCACCTAACCTTCCTCTCACCTACCCTTCCTCTCACCTAGCCTTCCTCTCACCTACCCTTCCTCTCACCTACCCTTCCTCTCACCTAGCCTTCCTCTCACCTACCCTTCCTCTCACCTACCCTTCCTCTCACCTAACCTTCCTCTCACCTACCCTTCCTCTCACCTACCCTTCCTCTCACCTACCCTTCCTCTCACCTAGCCTTCCTCTCACCTACCCTTCCTCTCACCTACCCTTCCTCTCACCTACCCTTCCTCTCACCTACCCTTCCTCTCTCCCTTCTTCTTCCCCTCCCTCTCTCCCTGCCTCTCAACCGCCCTCCCTCTTCCCCAGCCGTCCCTCCCCCCACTCGCCCTCTCCCTCTCTTCCTGCCTCTCTCACTCATTCTCCCATAGGCATCTCCCCATTCAGACTGAACTACCAGTCGCATTGGTCATGCAGCATAACGCCCATATCAGGCACAGAAAAGCAAAGAATTGAGCGGCTCCAAGAGTGCCGGCAGGGCCACCCAGCTCACAATCATCAGCAGGCACTTGGACTCCTTCATCGCGCCGCAGCAGCCGCAGAAGCCCACCAGCAGGGTGAACAGTCCCAGGCCAATCAGAACGTAGCCAGCCGCCGTCACCGCCCCGCTCTGATTGGCTACCGAGCTTATGTCACCTTGATTGGCTCCCTCGGTGACCTGTGAGTCCACCAGGTTGATGAACCTGAACAGGTCGTTCTTGTTGACGGCCACCCAGATGCCCAGGCCCAAGCTGGCGATGCCGAATATGAAGAAGGCGACGTTGAAGATGAAGAGAATCATCTTGGCGAGGGAGGTGCTGCAGCCCATGCTGACTGTCGTGCTGGCGATTCGGCTGGCAAAGTCTGTTGGGTTTTGAATGGCTCAGCGCTGGTGCAAGTGTTCATGCCTGTGTCTGCCTGTCTGAAATGCGCCCTTCAAATGAAATGGCGCCCCCTCAGATGAAATAGCGCCCCTTCAACTGAAATGGCGTCCCCTCAACTGAAATGGCGTCCCCTCAACTGAAATGGCGTCCCCTCAACTGAAATGGCGCCCCTTCAACTGAAATGGCGCCCCTCAACTGAAATGGCGCCCCTTCAACTGAAATGGCGCCCCCTCAATGAAATGGCGCCCCTTCAAATGAAATGGCGCCCCCTCAACTGAAATGGCGTCCCCTCAACTGAAATGGCGTCCCCTCAACTGAAATGGCGTCCCCTCAACTGAAATGGCGCCCCTTCAACTGAAATGGCGCCCCTTCAACTGAAATGGCGCCCCCTCAGATGAAATGGCGCCCCTTCAAATGAAATGGCGCCCCCTCAGATGAAATGGCGCCCCTTCAAATGAAATGGCGCCCCTTCAGATGAAATGGCGCCCCTTCAGATGAAATGGCGCCCCTTCAAATGAAATGGCGCCCCCTCTACTGAAATGGCGCCCCAACGCTGCTCCCATTAAAACTCCTGACTGAGCCCCTGTCCGGAGCAATGCATGTGAAATATGAACAATGTATTTTTAGACAACCTGTAAACAAAGTCTGTTTACCTGCTAAAGGCTCAAAAGCTCTCTCCGAGTGCCGATGGCAGATTCAACAGTGAGGGCGAACGAGAACCGTGCAGTGTTGAGCGGCCTTTATAAGTCTGCAAAAATGTCTTGCCTTCGGAGGGCCCAGCCCTCTGCCTCTCTCCGCCTGCCCTCCCCCAGGAGCCCCAGCAAATCTCCGGATTGCCTCGGAATGCGCGACCCTCTTTTGTGCGCTGCCTTGGAGCCGATCTGCTGCATGCCTCTCACCCCAACCTCAGCTCCCATTGTGCGCAGTGTGCCAAGCCTTCTCTCTCCTTCTCTACCTTGCTGCTCTGCAGTAGTTGAGCACACTAGCGCTCTCTCTCTATAACTCCGTTCCAGCATCCAGAGATGATGCTGCAAGCAGTCCGCTCGTAATCTGCCAGCATCAATTGTGCCTCATCTCTGCAGTTCCCAAGCACAGTTGTGGTGTTCGGTAAGAAACCTATTGACTATTCGTAGCATTTGAAAACAAGTTTCAAGGGCTGGGCAAGGGCGGTTCCCTCAAGTACACTTGGGTTTGGGGAAGTTTTACTAAACTGAAAATTTCTTTTTTGGAAAAAAATTGGCTTTTTCTGAGTCGAGAAAACATGGCACGGCGCGGTGGAGAGATTGAACAGCTGTGTTTGTCCCCCTCCGGGTTGGGGTCGGGGTTTGGGTTAGAGAATAAGGCACTCGCCAGGGGAGAGAAACACAGTGCGGAGATCTCCGTGCCTGCAGTTAAGCGCAGATTTTTTATCAATAAATCGATCAACTGCCGAGCCCCTCAAGCTGGGCGAGTGGGCGACGGCAGAACCGGAACTGCGGCAGCAATGCGGGCAGATCATGCAGTTCAGACAGTCAGGCCGTGCACTCGCAGAACTTTGCATTCGCAGTTTAATCTGTTAATCCCCGCTGTGCCGGATTAACCACTGCCACAGGGCTGCAATTTCTGCCTGTAGAAATTTGTTAATGAAAAGCAAGAGCTCGAACCTGCAACTTCTGCTGTGCTGTGTGGATTTATTAAGTCTGGCGTCTCTCCAATAGGTCTGGCGTCTCTCCAATAGGTCTGGCGTCTCTCCAATAGGTCTGGTGCCTCTCCAATAGGTCTGGCGCCTCTCCAATAGGTCTGGCGCCTCTCCAATAGGTCTGGCGCCTCTCCAATAGGTCTGGCGCCTCTTCAATAGGTCTGGCGTCTCTCCAATAAGTCTGGTGCCTCTTCAATAAGTCTGGCGCCTCTCCAATAAATCTGGCGCCTCTCCAATAAGTCTGGCGCCTCTTCAATAGGTCTGGCGCCTCGCCGGAAGTTCATTAAGATTGGCCGGCAGTTCATTAAGATTGGCGGCAGTTCATTAAGATTAGCGGCAGTTAGCGGCAGTTCATTAAGATTAGCGGCAGTTCATTAAGATTAGCGGCAGTTCATTAAGATTGGCAGCAGTTCATTAAGATTAGCGGCAGTTCATTAAGATTGGCAGCAGTTCATTAAGATTGACAGCAGTTCATTAAGATTAGCGGCAGTTCATTAAGATTAGCGGCAGTTAGCGGCAGTTCATTAAGATTAGCGGCAGTTAGCGGCAGTTCATTAAGATTAGCGGCAGTTCATTAAGATTATCGGCAGTTCATTGAGATTAGCGGCAGTTCATTAAGATTGACAGCTGTTCATTAAGATTGGCAGCAGTTCATTAAGATTGACAGCAGTTCATTAAGATTGGCAGCAGTTCATTAAGATTGGCAGCAGTTCATTAAGATTAGCGGCAGTTCATTAAAATTGACAGCAGTTCATTAAGATTGGCAGCAGTTCATTAAGATTGACAGCAGTTCATTAAGATTGACAGCAGTTCATTAAGATTGACAGCAGTTCATTAAGATTGACAGCAGTTCATTAAGATTGGCAGCAGTTCATTGAGATTAGCGCCATTCCACTGTGGTGCCCTCTCCGCAGGATCTTCTTCCCGACCATTTGGCATTGAAACCGCAGCCAGACGACACCGCCGGTTGGCAGTCAGCATGGGCAACCAGATCGCGCTGATCACGAAGTCTGGCAGCATCCAGGTGGGCGAGCGGACGAACCCCAGCCGGGCTGACTGGATCACAGAGCACGCGGTCGCCACGGGACTCTCCGTTGTCGAAGTCGAACGGCTGTGGCTGCGGTTCCAGCAGCTCGGCTGCACCTCCGAGGGCCTCATCACCAACGAGGTGCTCCGGAAGCGGTCCATGTACAGCGAGGACACGTTTCTTAGAAAATTTATCGGCTACCTGCGCGACGACTTCCGGTCGGACGGCAAAGTGACCTTCCAGAATTTTTGCAACGCCATGTACTGGATTGAGAAGGCCACGGCAAGGGACAAACTAAACGGTGAGTGACAGACAGACAGACAGACAGACAGACAGACAGACAGACAGACAGACAGACAGACAGACAGACAGACAGACAGACAGACAGACAGACAGACAGACAGACAGACAGACAGACAGACAGACAGACAGACAGACAGACAGACAGACAGACAGACAGACAGACAGACTTGCATAGCTGACTACTGCCTCTGTCGGTAGTGAGTAGTATAATTAGCCGGCTCGCTCGCCACTCCGCAGCGATCTTCAACTACCTGAACAACGGCAACCCGCTGGACAAGGACACCGTGCGCCAGATCCTGCCCAAGATCATCGAGAACGACTCGGAGCAGGGCTACGACCGGCTGGCCGACACCCTGATGGAGCAGCTGGCCGGCAGCGGCACCGAAGGCGGTGGCGTCAACGCCGCCGAGTCGTACATCAGCCAGGACAGCTTCGTGCAGTACTGCCTGGACCGCATCCCCAAGAGCCGCCTCGAGGCCCTGCTGGCCTTCAACGTGATTCCGCGACACGTCAGCGACCAGGCCCGACAGGAGCTCGAGCGGGCCGAGGCTGACGGAGGCCGCAGGCAGCCGGCGCAAGCGGCCGCAGCGCCGGAGGCTCAGGTGGACGCTGCCGAGGCCGTCTACACGGTGCCGACTGACGCTCAGCTGGCGGTGGTGGCGCAGCGGGCGAGCCGGCGGGACTACCGGCTGCTCGGCAACAAGCTGGGCTTCTACGAGTCGGACATGAACCAGATCGAGAACCTGTACCGCGGCGACCGCTTCCAGCAGCTGTACCACATGCTGATCGAATGGCGCAAGCGGGAGGGCAAGGCGGCCTACGTGATCACCCTGCAGAAGGTGCTGCAGGAGTGCCTCATGCCGGACATTGCGGCCGAGCTCAACCCGAAGCACCGGGATGAGCAGAAGACTTGGAATCTGTGAATTCAATTCCACAGCTTGCAAAATATCTGACAGTACATAATGGACCAATTTTGTTATTGTACTTTATTCTTTCTTTATCTGATTTCGCCTCTGTACTGCATTAAAATATTTTCAAGTTATTATTAACCAAAAACTTTACCTTTCTATTGACTGCTTGAAGCAAAAAGCTTTTAAATCCTTTTTATCTGCGAAGATTAGTCATACTTGAGCAATCTTGTTCACCCTAAAAACTTCCGCTTCCGCTCCCGCTTCCGCTCCCGCTTCCGCTCCCGCTTCCGCTCCCGCTTCCGCTCCCGCTTCCGCTCCCGCTTCCGCTCCCGCTTCCGCTCCCGCTTCCGCTCCCGCTTCCGCTCCCGCTTCCGCTCCCGCTTCCGCTCCCGCTTCCGCTCCCGCTTCCGCTCCCGCTTCCGCTCCCGCTTCCGCTCCCGCTTCCGCTCCCGCTTCCGCTCCCGCTTCCGCTCCCGCTTCCGCTCCCGCTTCCGCTCCCGCTTCCGCTCCCGCTTCCGCTCCCGCTTCCGCTCCCGCTTCCGCTCCCGCTTCCGCTCCCGCTTCCGCTCCCGCTTCCGCTCCCGCTTCCGCTCCCGCTTCCGCTCCCGCTTCCGCTCCCGCTTCCGCTCCCGCTTCCGCTCCCGCTTCCGCTCCCGCTTCCGCTCCCGCTTCCGCTCCCGCTTCCGCTCCCGCTTCCGCTCCCGCTTCCGCTCCCGCTTCCGCTCCCGCTTCCGCTCCCGCTTCCGCTCCCGCTTCCGCTCCCGCTTCCGCTCCCGCTTCCGCTCCCGCTTCCGCTCCCGCTTCCGCTCCCGCTTCCGCTCCCGCTTCCGCTCCCGCTTCCGCTCCCGCTTCCGCTCCCGCTTCCGCTCCCGCTTCCGCTCCCGCTTCCGCTCCCGCTTCCGCTCCCGCTTCCGCTCCCGCTTCCGCTCCCGCTTCCGCTCCCGCTTCCGCTCCCGCTTCCGCTCCCGCTTCCGCTCCCGCTTCCGCTCCCGCTTCCGCTCCCGCTTCCGCTCCCGCTTCCGCTCCCGCTTCCGCTCCCGCTTCCGCTCCCGCTTCCGCTCCCGCTTCCGCTCCCGCTTCCGCTCCCGCTTCCGCTCCCGCTTCCGCTCCCGCTTCCGCTCCCGCTTCCGCTCCCGCTTCCGCTCCCGCTTCCGCTCCCGCTTCCGCTCCCGCTTCCGCTCCCGCTTCCGCTCCCGCTTCCGCTCCCGCTTCCGCTCCCGCTTCCGCTCCCGCTTCCGCTCCCGCTTCCGCTCCCGCTTCCGCTCCCGCTTCCGCTCCCGCTTCCGCTCCCGCTTCCGCTCCCGCTTCCGCTCCCGCTTCCGCTCCCGCTTCCGCTCCCGCTTCCGCTCCCGCTTCCGCTCCCGCTTCCGCTCCCGCTTCCGCTCCCGCTTCCGCTCCCGCTTCCGCTCCCGCTTCCGCTCCCGCTTCCGCTCCCGCTTCCGCTCCCGCTTCCGCTCCCGCTTCCGCTCCCGCTTCCGCTCCCGCTTCCGCTCCCGCTTCTGCTCCCGCTTCCGCTCCCGCTTCCGCTCCCGCTTCCGCTCCCGCTTCCGCTCCCGCTTCCGCTCCCGCTTCCGCTCCCGCTTCCGCTCCCGCTTCCGCTCCCGCTTCCGCTCCCGCTTCCGCTCCCGCTTCCGCTCCCGCTTCCGCTCCCGCTTCCGCTCCCGCTTCCGCTCCCGCTTCCGCTCCCGCTTCCGCTCCCGCTTCCGCTCCCGCTTCCGCTCCCGCTTCCGCTCCCGCTTCCGCTCCCGCTTCCGCTCCCGCTTCCGCTCCCGCTTCCGCTCCCGCTTCCGCTCCCGCTTCCGCTCCCGCTTCCCCTTCGAAAAATGGTTCTCGTAAAGAAACTTCATGTTCGTAAGCACTTCGGCTGAATCACCATCAGTGCAGACTTTGTCAACTGACACAGTTTCATAATCATATATTTATTGATTCCAACAACACCAACTGCCAGATTTACAACACTTTGTTCGCAATAAGCTGCTATTATATTAATAGTGCACAGAGTTTAAACAACTAAAGATAACAGAACAAAGTTCAATTACTGCCGTAACTATGGTGCAATAATCATATAAACGAATATTACCTTTTTAGAAGCATGAATTAAAAAACTCTCTTCAAAGTCATACTATACTACTTCTAGACGCGCTCAGGACAGTAGTTGAAGGGGATATCTTTGTTGAAGAAAAAGTCTTCAAACCACCAGGCCCCCCGACTGCAGCCGGTCGCCGGCGGCCGCTGCTTCAGCGGCGACTGACGTGGAGGCGACGAAGAACGCCTGCGGCAGGCGGCCTCCGCACTGCAGCAGCGGCGAAGAATCCACCAGAGCGGCCGGCGGCGGCGGCGACTCTGGGAGCGACGAATCGTCGAGCTGGTCCGGCCGCCTCGGCGCCGATGTTGGAGCGCCGGGTTCGGCAGGCCCGGTGCGCTCCGTCTTCTTCTTGCGCGCCCGGGCGTTCTGGAACCACACCTGGGTGACGCGCTTGTTCAGCTGGGCCCGTTGCGCGATCTTCTCCAGGTCGGCGCCGTCGGGGTTGTGGTCGAGGTCGAAGTGCGTCTGCAGGATGTGCAGCTGCTCAGGCGTGAAACTGGTGCGGACCCGCTTCGACTTCTGCCGGCCAGAGCCGTCGTAGCCTGAGATTTGATTTCGGGAAGGGGGAGATTGTATGCTTATGGGTGAGATTGTATGCTTATGGGTGAGATTGTATGCTTGTGGGTGAGATTGTATGCTAATGAGTGAGATTGTATATTTATGGGTGAGATTGTATGCTTATGGGTGAGATTGTATATTTATGGGTGAGATTTTATGCTTATGGGTGAGATTGTGTGCTTATGGGTGAGATTGTATATTTATGGGTGAGATTTTATGCTTATGGGTGAGATTGTATGCTTATGGGTGAGATTTTATGCTTATGGGTGAGATTGTATGCTTATGGGTGAGATTGTATGCTTATGGGTGAGATTGTATGCTAATGAGTGAGATTGTATGCTTATGGGTGAGATTGTATGCTTATGGGTGAGATTGTATGCTTATGGGTGAGATTGTATGCCTAGGGGTGAGATTTAGGAGGGAGGAGATAAAAATTGGAAGGGACAGGAAAATTCGGAAAGAATAAGCATACAGTTGAAGAGGTAATTACACTGAATTTTAGTAGGTGAGATTAGACCAGGGTATTGTAAGATTAGATTTCTAGTCATGAGATTGTATTGTGGACGGTGAGACTAGATCAATGGAGAGATCTATGGAGTTAAAGCTGGATTTTTGAAGGGTTAGATTAAACTTGGGAGATGATATCATACTTGGAAGGGTGAGGTTAGACCTGGGAGGGTGAGATTAGACCTGGTAGGGTGAGATTAGACCTGGGAGGGTGAGATTAGACCTGGGAGGGTGAGATTAGACCTGGGAGGGTGAGATTAGACCTGGGAGGGTGAGATTAGACCTAGAAGGGTGAGATTAAGCCTGGGAGGGTGAGATTAGACCTGGGAGGGTGAGATTAGACCTGGGAGGGTGAGATTAGACCTGGAGGGTGAGACTAGACCTGGGAGGGTGAGACTAGACCTGGGTGGGTGAGATTAGACCTGGAGGGTGAGACTAGACCTAGAAGGGTGAGATTAAACCTGGGAGGGTGAGATTAGACCTGGGAGGGTGAGATTAGACCTGGGAGGGTGAGATTAGACCTGGGAGGGTGAGATTAGACCTGGGAGGGTGAGATTAGACCTAGAAGGGTGAGATTAAACCTGGGAGGGTGAGATTAGACCTGGGAGGGTGAGATTAGACCTGGAGGGTGAGACTAGACCTGGGAGGGTGAGACTAGACCTGGGTGGGTGAGATTAGACCTGGAGGGTGAGACTAGACCTGGGTGGGTGAGATTAGACCTGGAGGGTGAGACTAGACCTGGGTGGGTGAGATTAGACCTGGAGGGTGAGACTAAACCTGGGTGGGTGAGATTAGACTTGGAGGGTGAGACTAGACCTGGGTGGGTGAGATTAGACCTAGAAGGGTGAGATTAAACCTGGGAGGGTGAGATTAGACCTGGGAGGGTGAGATTAGACCTGGAGGGTGAGACTAGACCTGGGAGGGTGAGATTAGACCTGGAGGGTGAGACTAAACCTGGGTGGGTGAGATCAGTTTCATAAAGCAATTTTTTGCGGAAGAAAATTTCCGAGTCCTGTTTTGAAACAGCATATTTCACCATTTCAGCAGCCCCTCTTGTGAAGGCGAGGCGAGCAGTTTTTGCCGCTCCCTATTAAGGACAAAATTTGGTTAACTAATTGGATGACCAATAAAAAGAATTGTTTATAGAGGCCTTCAATACAATCCAATGCATTCCAATCCCCCAGGGGAAGGCGCAGCTTCTCGCTTTGTTCCAGAAAGTCTTGGCTACTCAAGCGTCCCCAGAGGATGGCGGAGGAGGCTGGGGCGAGTGAGGCAGCATGTTCCGCCTTTTTACTTTGGTTCGCCTCGCAGTGTCCGCTAAGTGAATTCGGCCGGCTGACAAATCCAGTTCAAGAGGCCCCCCGTGTTCGGTCCGCTGGTCCTCTGCTGTCCCCGCCTTTCCCTCTCTCTCATTGATACGCAGAGATTCCCTGGTATCCTGGCCGGCTGAAATTTGATTTCAGCTGCGGGCTGGGGGCATAACTGCATTAGCCAGAGGGGGGTCTGGGGCTGTGAGCTCTGCTTTCGGCAGCCTGCTCAAACTGCCGCGTGACCGGGTTTGACTGTTCGAGCGATTGGTCTCGGGATAAACTGAGGGCCACTGCCAGATGCTCCGCGATTATTTAACCTTTATCCATTAAACATATTTTTCTTTTTGTTTTAATCTGCTGGAGTTTATCTTAGTTTTATTTCTCAGTAAGATTCTTAGTCTACTTCTCAGTCTACTTCTCAGTCTACTTCTCAGTAAGATTCTTAGTCTACTTCTCAGTCTACTTCTCAGTAAGATTCTTAGTCTACTTCTCAGTCTACTTCTCAGTAAGATTCTTAGTCTACTTCTCAGTAAGATTCTTAGTCTACTTCTCAGTAAGATTCTTAGTCTACTTCTCAGTAAGATTCTTAGTCTACTTCTCAGTAAGATTCTTAGTCTACTTCTCAGTAAGATTCTTAGTCTACTTCTCAGTAAGATTCTTAGTCTACTTCTCAGTAAGATTCTTAGTCTACTTCTCAGTAAGATTCTTAGTCTACTTCTCAGTCTACTTCTCAGTAAGATTCTTAGTCTACTTCTCAGTAAGATTCTTAGTCTACTTCTCAGTCTACTTCTCAGTAAGATTCTTAGTCTACTTCTCAGTAAGATTCTTAGTCTACTTCTCAGTCTACTTCTCAGTAAGATTCTTAGTCTACTTCTCAGTCTACTTCTCAGTAAGATTCTTAGTCCACTTCTCATTAAGATTCGTAGTCTACTTCTCAGTCTACTTCTTAGTCTACTTCTCAGTCTACTACTTCAGTCTACGTCTGTCTACTTTTCAGTCTAGTTTTCAGTCCACTTCTCAGTCTACTTCTCAGTCTACTTCTTTGTCAACTTCTCAGTCGACTTTTAGGCTACTCCTCAGTCTACTACTCATTCTATATTCAGTATCCCCCCACCCTAAACGCAGGCAGCAAATCGCGAACAAAGTCGAGAAATTACGCACTGACTGACGACTCGGCCATAAATCGCGCCCAAACAGCCACTTGAGCAGCCACTCTCTCATCACCAACCCCCCAATTTGAGGATTTGAACTCCGCCCCGAGCCACTTCTGCAACCCTTCCCCCCACACTCAGCCCGAATCCCCCAGAGACAGGCGGGCAGACTGGAGTTTTGGCGCCCGGTCGAACTTCTTCGCCAGCTCGAAGAGGAGCCCCGTGCCGGGCAGGGCGAAGGAGACAAACACAAATTTTCTTTTACCGCGAGTGACTGCAGTCGTAATTTAGGCATTTCGCTGCTCAAGAGAGTCTCTCCCTCAGGACTGGCGCCCCCCCCACCCGACTCCGCCCAGATTGTGTAGTCGAATAATTTGGGGATTTGAGATCGCAGATTTTAAGAAAGAGATGAAGAAAGCGATGTTAAAAAATCGCAGATCAGGAAGCGGCGAAATGACAGAGCGGCGCTGCTCTCTGCTTTTTCAAATCACAGAAAAGACTCGCTTCTTGTGCAGCCACAGGGCCAATTGGGGCTGCCTATTAGCCAGCGGCCGCTGCACCGGATGTGCCGGGGATCTCCTTCCCCTCGAGTCTCTGCTTCCACCAGGCCTCCTTTATCCTTCTCGCCCCTAATTGTAGCGGATGAATTCCAAGGTCGGGGATGAAATGGGCGGGCGGGGGCAGTGAGAGCTGCCCGGACCCCCCGCAGCGGGGGTCAGTGGTGCCAATTTGCGTCCTTAACCAGCCCGAGCTCCGCTGACGGACCCCCGGGGGTCGCAGAGTCCAACAGAAGCGAGCGAGCAATATGAGTCCTTCGCTGTGCCGTTGCGTGGAATCTTTTGCATACGATTATATAAATACGGCTCTATATGTGATTCATCCCCAAGGACGCTGATGACCCCCTGTTGGGATTTTCGCACCTTCTGTTGCCTCCCATTGCGGCGGCGTCTTTGGGGATTTCGCTATTTCGATAACTATTACAGCCTATTGAGTTCAGGATTAACCACCCCACCGCCTGCAGGTGCTAATTAGCCAGGCATTGCTGAGGAGTTTCAAGTGCGAATTTCAAAATTGCTCAATAACTATTAAAATATTGACGGCGTGAAAGTCAAGCGTAAGTCTGAGACATCGCCATTTTCATTAACTCCAATTCTTACACAATAGATAGCTGGATCAGATGCGAGTATGTTGCTCACATGCTACTCAGATGCTACTTAGATTCTACTCAGATGCTACTTAAGTGCTACTCAGAGGCTACTCAGATTCTGCTAAAGTGCTACTTAGATGCTACTCCGATTCTGCTCAAGTGATGCTCAGATTCTGCTTAAGTGCTACTTAGATGCTACTCAGATGCTACTTAGATGCTACTCAGATGCTACTTAGGTGATACTCAGATGCTACTTAGGTGATACTCAGATGCTACTTAAGTGCTACTCAGATGCTTCTCAAGTGCTACTCAGATGCTACTCAGATGCTACTCAGATGCTACTCAGATGCTACTCAGATGCTACTCAGATGCTACTCAGATGCTACTCAGATGCTACTCAGATGCTACTCAGATGCTACTCAGATGCTACTCAGATGCTACTCAGATGCTACTCAGATGCTACTCAGATGCTACTCAGATGCTACTCAGATGCTACTCAGATGCTACTCAGATGCTACTCAGATGCTACTCAGATGCTACTCAGATGCTACTCAGATGCTACTCAGATGCTACTCAGATGCTACTCAGATGCTACTCAGATGCTACTCAGATGCTACTCAGATGCTACTCAGATGCTACTCAGATGCTACTCAGATGCTACTCAGATGCTACTCAGATGCTACTCAGATGCTACTCAGATGCTACTCAGATGCTACTCAGATGCTACTCAGATGCTACTCAGATGCTACTCAGATGCTACTCAGATGCTACTCAGGTGCTACTCAGATGCTACTCAGATGCTACTCAGATGCTACTCAGATGCTACTCAGATGCTACTCAGATGCTACTCAGATGCTACTCAGATGCTACTCAGATGCTACTCAGATGCTACTCAGATGCTACTCAGATGCTACTCAGATGCTACTCAGATGCTACTCAGATGCTACTCAGATGCTACTCAGATGCTACTCAGATGCTACTCAGATGCTACTCAGATGCTACTCAGATGCTACTCAGATGCTACTCAGATGCTACTCAGATGCTACTCAGATGCTACTCAGATGCTACTCAGATGCTACTCAGATGCTACTCAGATGCTACTCAGATGCTACTCAGATGCTACTCAGATGCTACTCAGGTGCTACTCAGATGCTACTCAGACTGCAGTTACAGATGAATTCAGCATCAGGGGCTGTGGGTCCGGCAGAACAAAGCAGCCACTCACCATCCCCAGAGCTGCCAGTCACGGTCTCCAGGTAGTGCATCTTGCACAGCAGCTTGTCCTCCAGCATGGCGCACTCCTCGCCCTGGCTGAGCTGCCGCTGGCACGCAGTGCAGGTGAAGCAGCTCAGGTGGAACGGCAGCGAGTTGAGCCTGTGCACCCAGGAGTCAGAGGTGATGCGCATGCCGCAGCCGTGGCAGTGGCTCAGCCGGTGCGCGCAGCCGGGGCACAGCAGCGAGGCCCCGGAGGCCCGCCAGCCTCGCTCGAGGAGTTCACCTGGGACTGGCCGCCGCCACCGCCGCCGCCACCCAGCCAGCACTTCTGGTCGCGCTCCGTCACCTGGCGCCCGCAGTGCGAGCACACCAGGCAGGTCACGTGATAGTATTCTAGGAAATCGAAGCAGAACTGCTCCTCCTCGTCCGTTTGATCCGTGTCGATGACCAGCGAGCCGAACCTGCTCGTTGTGGAGTGGGGTTTGAGCTTGTGAAGTTTCGATCGAGCTTGTGAAGGTTCGATCGAGCTTGTGAAGGTTCGATCGAGCTTGTGAAGTGTCGATCGAGCTTGTGAAGTGTCGATCGAGCTTGTGAAGGTTCGAGCTTGTGAAGTTTCGATCGAACTTGTGAATTTTTGATCTTGTTAAGATTCGAGCTTGTGAAGGTTCGATCAAGCTTGTGAAGGTTCGAGCTTGTGAAGGTTCGATCGAGCTTGTGAAGGTTCGAGCTTGTGAAGGTTCGATCGAGCTTGTGAAGGTTCGAGCTTGTGAAGGTTCGAGCTTGTGAAGGTTCGATCGAGCTTGTGAAGGTTCGAGCTTGTGAAGGTTCGATCGAGCTTGTGAAGGTTCGAGCTTGTGAAGGTTCGAGCTTGTGAAGGTTCGATCGAGCTTGTGAAGGTTCGAGCTTGTGAAGGTTCGATCGAGCTTGTGAAGGTTCGAGCTTGTGAAGGTTCGAGCTTGTGAAGGTTCGAGCTTGTGAAGGTTCGATCGAGATTGTGAAGGTTCGATCGAGATTGTGAAACGCCCCATCGCCAGACACAGAATGAAATATGCGACCCCACCGCGCCAACACCCTACATGCTGTACACAGCGTGATCGCAGTGGGTTGGCTTTTGCCCCTGTGGTTACCTTTAATCAGTGGGTCAGGCGCATTTCTGCTTTGGCTGTGCGCTCACTTTTGCATTGCCCCCGAAGTAGAAAGATTAACTTGCAGTAATAAAAAATTAAAAGCACCCGCAGCAGCCTGACTCACTTGACAACCGGTCGCCTCAGAGCCATCAGCTGGCAGTCGACGATGGGGAGACCGCAGGCCGAGCACGGCGGCGTGTGCCGCAGATTCACCTGAAATCAGCAGTTTTCGGGTGGATTTGGGTAGAGTAGATATAGGGTAGATTGTAGATTGGGTAGATTGTAGATTGGGGTAGAGTTTATATTAAAGGGTAGAGTGTAGATTGAAGGGTAGAGTGTAGATTGTAGGGTAGATTGTAGATTAGGGTAGAGTGTAGATTGCAGGGTAGAGTGTAGATTGTAGGGTAGATTGTAGATTAGGGTAGAGTGTAGATTGCAGGGTAGAGTGTAGATTGTAGGGTAGATTGTAGATTGAAGGGTAGAGTGTAGATTGTAGGGTAGAGTGTAGATTAGGGTAGAGTGTAGATTGCAGGGTAGAGTGTAGATTGTAGGGTAGATTGTAGATTGAAGGGTAGATTGAAGATTGTAGGGTAGAGTGTAGATTGTAGGGTAGAGTGTAGATTGTAAGGTCGATTGTAAATTGTCGGGTAGAGTGTAGATTGCATGGTAGAGTGTAGATTGCAGGGTAGAGTGTAGGGTAAAATGTAGATTCTGGGTAGAGCAGCCGTGCACAGGCTGTCTCAGGTATTCAACAGTCGCAATTAAGTCAGCATACTGAAGTGAGAGGCGCCACTTGAGAGTCGCCAACTTTTCCCTGTTGACAACAAGTGAAGAAAGTGGTGCGGCTGCGCGCACAAAAGACAAGTGGACAATCTCGGGAATTTCTCTGGCGGGGATTCGAACTTTGCTCCCAGCAACAACCGAAGTCTGCATGTCTCTATAGTTGCAGAGTAAAAGAGCTTTTATTGGACTCTGATTGCAAAATCACTGCTTGATTGCGTCACATCCCGGAAAGGCACGAGGCCTCGAGTCTGCGAGTCTGCACGAGCTCTGAGCCGGCTTGCCAGATTTCACAACGGTGGAGAAACGTGGAGGAGAGGCGGAACAGGCCATGCAGCCCCACAAGAGGCTGAAGTGGCGGGCTTGGCTCTCGAGGCGGTCTTAATCTCTGCCCATTGAAGCCTGAAGACGCCAAACCAAGACGGCCAAACCGTAACCAGGCGATCCGTTAGAGTTTAGCATGGCAACTTCAATAAAAAGTGAAGGGCTCAGCTTTGAGCAGCTGCAAACACGCGCAGAACAAAGCCGGTCATAAAGATCTCGGGCGATTTGAGACTTGTTGAATAGCGAAAATCCCTCTTTCGAAGTTTTAATCCCCTCGCACTGCATTAGAACTTGTCATTAAGAATCTCGAGCTGTACGAAGCTTCCGGAGTTGTTAAGGATGAGCTTCAACTCAATGAGGCAGATTGATGGTGGCTATAAACTGCCGGACTACCCATTCATGGCAAAATAAACTGGCTAATGACTGACGAGGGTCTCTCGCTTTGGGTGTCAGGGTCTCTCGCTTTGAGTGTCAGGGTTTCTAGCCCTGGGTGTCAGGGTTTCTAGATTTGGGTGTCAGGGTTTCTAGATTTGGGTGTCAGGGTGTCTAACTTTGGGTGACAGGGTCTCTAGCCTTGGGTGTCAGGGTGTCTAAATTTGGGTGTCAGGGTCTCTCGCTTTGAGTGTCAGGGTGTCTAAATTTGGGTGTCAGGCCTTCTAGCTTTGGGTGTCAGGGTCTCTAGCCTTGGGTGTCAGGGTGTCTAACTTTGGGTGACAGGGTCTCTAGCCTTGGGTGTCAGGGTGTCTAAATTTGGGTGTCAGGGTCTCTCGCTTTGAGTGTCAGGGTGTCTAAATTTGGGTGTCAGGCCTTCTAGCTTTGGGTGTCAGGGCCTCTGCTTTGGGTGTCAGGGTCTCTAACCCTGGGTGTCAGGGTTTCTAGATTTGGGTGTCAGGGTGTCTAACTTTGAGTGTCAGGGTCTCTAGCCTTGGGTGTCAGGGTGTCTAAATTTGGGTGTCAGGGCCTCTGCTTTGGGAGTCAGGATCTCTAACCCTGGGTGTCAGGCCTCTGCTTTGGGTGTCAGGCCTCTGCTTTGGGTGTCAATAACGTGGCCGGCATGTCGCACCAACATCAAGTGCCATAAATCAATCGGTGCAAACCTTGACAGCTTTGACCGGCGGTTGCTGCTCGTCGGATTCTGCCGGCTCATCGCCACCAACTGCCGCGGACTGCTGGCCCGGAGCGGCGCGCTTGACGCCGCCGCCGCGCCCGGCAGCGGAGCCGGAGGCGCAGCTCGCTGAGCTGACCGGCAGGCTGTCGCCCTCGCTACCAGTAATCGAATCGTCGTCCTGGTCGATGCCAATGTCGATGTCGATTTCGCCGGCGCCGCCGGCAGTGGAGGTCGCCGGTTCGAATCCGCAGAGTGTCATAGCGAAGCTCCGGACGTGAAGCAACAGTAATGGAGTGGCTTTTCAAGCGGGCGGAGGAGAGGAGAGAAGTCTGCGTCTAGCGGGAGACTCAGTGGAGCCTGCGGGGCAGCCAATGGCGGACGGCCGCGGCGGGGCGGGGTTGGCCAATTAGACGATGCAGTGGGGCCCGCGTGGCAGCCAAGCAATTAGCTGTTTCTCACCCTCCTGCTCACTCAGGGTTGGGGGGCTGCATGGGCAGGCTCGATTGATGTGTGCGATTGACGCTCTTTGATGTTTGCCGCCACTGGCCGCCGAGTGGCACCTGCGCTGGCGGAAAAAATTGAAAGTGGCGCCAACAATCGAGTCTGTTGTTGGCACATTTTGGCTGAGCGAGTATTTATGACCAAAAAAGAACTTTTTGGTGGCGATCCAGATTGCAGGTGCAATTCGCAGCATTTGCCGTGCACCTTGCGTGTCAGCAACCCCTCATTTTGCACAGCACAGCAGATTAACGTGAATGGCACCTAGGAGATCGGGCAGGGGGTTGAGAGATAGGGGAGGGGAGAGAAGGGAGAGGGGAGAGAAGGGAGAGGGGAGAGAAGGGAGAGAGGAAGAGAAGGGAGAGGGGGAGAAGGGAGAGGGGAGAGAAGGGAGAGGGGAGAGAAGGGAGAGAGGAAGAGAAGGGAGAGGGGGAGAAGGGAGAGGGGAGAGAAGGGAGAGAGGAAGAGAAGGGAGAGGGGGAGAAGGGAGAGGGGAGAGAAGGGAGAGGGGAGAGAAGGGAGAGGGGAGAGAAGGGAGAGAGGAAGAGAAGGGAGAGGGGGAGAAGGGAGAGGGGAGAGAAGGGAGAGGGAAGAGAAGGGAGAGGGGAGAGAAGGGAGAGGGGGAGAAGGGAGAGGGGAGAGAAGGGAGAGGGAAGAGAAGTGAGAGGGGGAGAGAAGGGAGAGGGGAGAGAAGGGAGAGGGGAGAGAAGGGAGAGGGGAGAGAAGGGAGAGGGAAAGAGAAGGGAGAGGGGAGAGAAGGGAGAGAGGACTGGAAGAGAAGGGAGAGGGAAGGGGCTGAGCCCTCAACACCACTTTCCCTGCTCACAGTTGAGTTGCATAATTGATTAGCAGAGATGCTCGCGCAGTGGATTCGAAATCGATGCAGGACTCCCCGCTGAGCTGCCTGACTCCATGTGTGAGGAGGTCTCATCCAGCCGAGGTTTGACCTCTGACGGCGAACCGGGATTTCCCTCCGTGCAGCTCCCGCCGAGCCTCATCAGACATGCAAATCAATGCGAGCGGCGCTTCCTGCGTGCGCGCGGTTACGACAGCTTCTCAAACTCCTGCGAGTCGTGCAGGAAGGCTTCTTTTATTATTTACAACTGCACCTACTGCAAGAGGGCTCTCGGGCAGCCTCCATGGGGTCTGCGGGGTTGAAAAAAAATAATGAAGGAAACGCCAAAGCTTTGTATATGCAACATAAAAAAATCGGTCATTGCAAAGCCATCTCCTCGTGACGCAATAAAGTAAAAACAAATTTTTGGACTGGAGCAGTCGGCATAACAGAAATTATTATTTTAGATTCTCAAGAAACGCTGAAGAGTGTACCGAGGCGTGCGAGATGCTATTATACATGGACTTGAAGAAATAATAGTATAGTAACCATGCAATGTGACGCAAGTAAAAGCGTCTTTTGCATGGGCCCAAAATATGAGTTAAGATATGTCAAGCAGTTGTCAATCTGATGGTCCAGTGTGATAGGTATACAAGCTATGTCCATGTCAAAATAGTTCCTATCAGAGTTGAAGCGCGGAACTTGATATCGCAAATAAAATCTGATGAGGATGGTGGGTGAATGAGCATGACAGCAACAAACAGGCACGTATGGCTGTTATCGTCTCAGACTCAGACAGCTCAGTATGATCAGCTGATCAACCGGTATGAAATGTGTCGCGCAATCAGCCACAAGCATGCACAGCAAGTGACTCTCCATGCCAGTTTATTGTGACTCTCAGTGCCAGTTTATTGTGACTCTCAGTGCCAGTTTATTGTGACTCTCCATGCCAGTTTATTGTGACTCTCAGTGCCAGTTTATTGTGACTCTCCATGCCAGATTGGGATCTCAGTTGGCAGTTTATTGTGACTCTTCATGCCAGTTTATTGTGACTCTCCATGCCAGTTTATTGTGACTCTCAGTGCCAGTTTATTGTGACTCTCCATGCCAGTTTATTGTGACTCTCCATGCCAGTTTATTGTGACTCTTCATGCCAGTTTATTGTGACTCTCCATGCCAGTTTATTGTGACTCTCCATGCCAGTTTATTGTGACTCTTCATGCCAGTTTATTGTGACTCTTCATGCCAGTTTATTGTGACTCTCCATGCCAGTTTATTGTGACTCTCCATGCCAGTTTATTGTGACTTTTCATGCCAGTTTATTGTGACTCTCAGTGCCTATTTATTGTGACTCTTCATGCCAGTTAATTGTGACTCTCCATGCCAGTTTATTGTGACTCTCCATGCCAGTTTATTGTGACTCTTCATGCCAGTTTATTGTGACTCTCAGTGCCTATTTATTGTGACTCTTCATGCCAGTTAATTGTGACTCTCCATGCCAGTTTATTGTGACTCTTCATGCCAGTTTATTGTGACTCTCCATGCCAGTTTATTGTGACTCTCAGTGCCAGTTTATTGTGACTCTTCATGCCAGTTTATTGTGACTCTCAGTGCCTATTTATTGTGACTCTTCATGCCAGTTTATTGTGACTCTCCATGCCAGTTTATTGTGACTCTCCATGCCAGTTTATTGTGACTCTCCATGCCAGTTTATTGTGACTCTTCATGCCAGTTTATTGTGACTCTCCATGCCAGTTTATTGTGACTCTTCATGCCAGTTTATTGTGACTCTTCATGCCAGTTTATTGTGACTCTCAGTGCCTGTTTATTGTGACTCTTCATGCCAGTTTATTGTGACTCTTCATGCCAGTTTATTGTGACTCTCCATGCCAGTTTATTGTGACTCTTCATGCCAGTTTATTGTGACTCTTCATGCCAGTTTATTGTGACTCTCAGTGCCTGTTTATTGTGACTCTTCATGCCAGTTTATTGTGACTCTCTGTGTCAGTTTATTGTGACTCTCAGTGCCAGTTTATAATGATTCTCAGTGCCAGTTTACGCACACCAATGTCAACTTGGTGGCGACAGAGCACGCGGCGTTGCGCCCACTCGGCCACTTTAAGTCCCCACAGTTATGGCCTCTCCAGCAACTCCGTTAGCCGCATAAATTGGCCAATGCAAAATAAAAATAACTCAACAGCTGGGGCCATGAAATTCGATTGGCGCCCTTGGCTCCACTTGGAGCTGCAGGCGTTGCTCTGCCCTCAGCTTCAGTTCTCGCCTCATCTCTCGCTATGTTCATCTTCGGCAGTGCAGCTCCCAGTCTCTGAGGACCACTCGATCAGAGAGGCGCTAAAGACTAAAGAGGATAAGAACTCTGCCTATTCGATCGAGTTGGCTGAGCAGCTTCTTGATCTCCACATCTGCGGTGGTGAATTCTGTGGCGGCACAGCTAACGGGATTATGGCAGCTGCAGGCGGGCACTGATGGCCTCTGAGCTGGCCTGGGAGTTCCAGGGAGAATAAGCGGGAGACCTCAGTGTGGCGGCCCCCGTGTTCATGTGCAGCCTCAAGTTACAGTGTAAACCACATGTACATTCATCAGCAAAAAGGCAAAGTAGATCCTGCTTCCCCATCGTAAATATCAATCCGGGTACTTCGTAGTTGCAAGGACCACTAGAAGAACAAGTTCAGAAGAAGAAGAAGTTTAATTCGATTAAACAGATATTGTAAAATTCAAGTTAGTCACTAGTTAGCTTTAGACTATAATTGCTGCATGGTATAGCTAGTAACTAAAATAATATGAAGATCAACTATTCACGAAAAAATATTTATAAAACCCGTCGAAGCAACATGTTTTGTAAGTTACATCAAAAGAAGAGCTTTGTATCTGCTTCCAATAAAAAGCTGTCACCATTTTAAAGTGAAAAATGTGAAAAGTTACTATCTCGCTAGTGCATCTTTCCGTGAAAATCAGCCTTTAATAAATTTTCCAAGAAACGAAGTGTCCCGTCCTTCTTCTAGTGGTCCTTGCGTAGTTGTTGAGTCTGTTATCAAACTCAAAAAATTGTTTTTCGTTTTGTGAAAGCGGGCATTTAAAAAGTCTGCGTTTGCGAACTTTTCAGTCACTTGCTAAATAATGACAATGTTGAACACTCGCTTTTTCTTATAGTACTGATAGTAGGATTGTAAAGATTTTGCATTTGCAGCAGTCATTTTTATATTACAGATTGAGTCTTGGAAAGTTGGTCATCAAGGGCGTTAATTGCACGAGCAGAGCCAAGTCGAGACTCCAATTTTGCCCCAAATCAATGTGAAGTTGAGCCTGGGCCGCTGGCACATCAGAGAGCCGCGCCAGACCACTACGCCCCCCTCAACCCCACCTTGCACAGGTAAATATCTATCTCAGCTAACCGTGGCCAACTATGCTTAACTTGCAGCGCTCATCGAACTTCTACGTTCGACAACGGTTTAAAAGAACATCGCTGTGAAATCGACATCAAACAGGAATTGTCAGCCGGGCAGTCAAGACGCAATAATAAGATAGGCATGCAGTGTATTTAATAAATGATAGGCTTCACAATACTCTTAATATTTCATAATGCAGAAAGCCGAGAAAACAGACCGCACTAACAGGACAAAAAAGTTCAGCTTATCACCTCCAGTCAACACCTAAACCTTCTTGATGATCTGAACCACATCCTCATCGGCCAGTTCGTGATCTTTGCCGACCTTCTGCGGCGTGTGCTTGACGGAGGAGCCCCACACCAGGGCGTACTTGAACTCCCTGATGATGCTGCGGTGCAGCTTGTTGCAGAAGTCCTCAACAGTCTGCCGTCCGGTCTTCAGCACGATGGGCGCCTCGTAGTCAGGCAGCTGGCCCTTGGGCTTGGTGTAGATGCGCACCAGGTGCAGGTAGTCCCAGATCAGCTCCAGCAGGTCGTCAAAGTTCCACTTGTGATGCGCCGAGATCGGCACGCAGTGGGGAATCTTGTAGATCACGTCCAGCTCCTCGATGGTGATCTGGTCGATCTTGTTCAGCACGTAGATGGCCGGGATGTACACTCGGTTGCCCTCGATCACGTCAATCAGATCCTCTGCTGTGGCGTCGTATCTAGCGGGGACGGGAGGCGAAGGGGAACTCGTTAATCTCAAGTCTCACCGAAATTCCTTCTGTCCCAGAGTCCTCACCTGAAATCTAACATGCAATCTCAACTGGAATCTCATCTACAATCTAACCTGGAATCTCATCTACAATCTTACTTGTAATCTCACCTACAATCTCACCTGAAATTTGCACGCGAAGGCGTATTCAGCATGCCAGTGAAGTATGAGACAGACTAGGCCCATGGGCTAAGGTCTGCGATGCTTCACGCCTGCCCCTATCTTCAGCAGGTCAAGGCTGGTGGGAGGTCTGCACCCTCTATTTGCCTCTGGCAGCCGCAGACCCCCCCCCCCCACGCTGTCTCGCAAGTCGACCCAGGGTACTCGTCCCCGCGTGTGTTCAAGGCAGTCCCTAGGGCTGCTGGACAGACTGGGCTCCGGCGCTGGCGACCCTATCCAGTGGCTTCGGCCGAATTTGGGTATGCGGGTCTGGCTCGCCAACCTGCAGGCCGTGGTACTGCTCAACGTACTCTCTAATGCCTAAGGTGTTGACCGTGCCGATGGGCTGGAAGGCCGGGGAGTAGTCCGGTCGCAAGCGGTCCCCCTCCTGGTGTCGGGCCAGCCTTGAGGGTGCTATTGGCCTACTGCCCGGTCAGGTGGAGCGGCCGGGTGGGTACCGCGCCCCTTTGAGGGTAGCCCACCAACCTTTTATCATGGCCTTCGAGCCGTCTATGGATAATCAAGCTAACTCTAGGGACGGGGACCCTTCTAAACCCCAACCTCAGTCCGAAGGACCGGCCGGCCCTCCTGGCAGATCCCAACCGACTGATTCAACTGTGGCAAAGGAAGGACCGGCTGGCTCTGCTGGCAGATCCGACCAGAGCTACCAAACTCAAAATACCCAAAGACCTGCCAGCTCCGCTGGTGGATCTAAGGGAACCGCGAGCTCTGAGCCTAAAGGACCGGCCAAATCTGGCAGATCCGATGAAGCTCAGCGGGCTCGGCTTGAGCGCAAACGCGCTAAACAACGCGCCAAAAGGCAGGCCAAGAAGGGAGCTGCGGGGGCCAAAGCGGCGGCGTCCACCATGGATGCTGAAGCGACTGGAGTCCCAAGGCAACCAGGCGGGCCGGCCGGTGGAAGCTCCAGTAGTTCAGCGGCGGCGCTCCCTGGAGCTGCTGCCGCGGCTGCTGAGGCCGAAACCACGGCGCAACAAATGGCCACTGCCAACAAGGAGGTTCCTTCGGGAGCTACCTTTGCGGCGAAGGCCAAGGCCAAAATCCCGGGAGTGATCATCCAAGGTCGCGACCAGGACTGGACCACTGATCAGCTTCAAAAAGTGTGGAGTGCTGTTGACTCCTATCTGATTGAGCTGACTGTCGAGGAGGGAATCTCCATCGGCATTGAGCGGATGGTGCTGCGAAGCACATTCGTTCTTATTGCTCCAGCAGTGAGGAGGACGCTCGGCAGCTGCTCCAGCGGCTACCGACGGTCTCCTTGGATGCTGACCTTGGCGGAGCTCTTTTTCTTCGCGAGGGCCAGCGTCCAAAGACGATACCCTATGTGGTTTTCGTCCCTGCTAAGAGCACCGCAGCTGGACCAGACGTTATTCGCCGGGTCCTACTGCGTCTGAACCCCGACCTCCCTGCTAGTGGACTGGTGTATCACCGTAAAGTCCGCAGGGGGGAGACGGGCAACTCAATTGTCCTCGGCCTTTCCAGCACTTGGGCGAGTCGGTACCCTAATGGATCCTCTTTCCAGCTGGGTGCCCTCAAGCTCAAGATGCGCCGAGGAAAGTCTGCCAAAGGGAAGGCTTACTGCCAACCCCGGCATCTCCGGCAAGAGCGGGGCGCAGTCTAAGGCCCAAGGAAAGGCGCAAGCCGATCCCAAAGCCAAAGCTGCATCTCGCCCCTCTGCTAGCAGCAGTTCGGCGACCGCGGTAACGGCTCCGGCCAAGCCCCGGGAACCAAACCTGCCAGTCGGAGAAGGAGTTGAGGACGAGGCCGGGTCTTCGGAATCCGAGCTCTCCTCGGCCACCTTGGTGGGGTCTGAAGGTAAAGATGCAGGTGAGGAAGCTTCCTCCATCCTGTCATCGGAGCCTGAGGACTCTGCTGGGGGGCCGGTGGGGGTGAGGAGGCCATGGACGTCGACCAACTCCCATCTCCCAGTCAAGCCCCAGCGGCCTGGGACGAGGACGATCTGTTGTCCAAGTCTCCTTGATGGCCCTGGGCTCTAGCCAGAAATTGCATTTAATACAGTATGACTAAGCTCCACGCTGCCAAAGGAGCGACATTCTGTCTGCAAATTCATTTACAGCATTGCGTATCTGCGTCAGTAAATCTGATGAAGATTGCTGAGCTGTACAGGCCAGGCCTCATCCTGATCCAGGAACCCTGGATGCGCAACGGTAAGTTGCCCAACATTCCCTCTGGCTACTCTGATTTTTATGTGTGTGGCCCGGGGAACAGCCGCCCTAGAGCGGCTATCCTCGCTGCTAGCCATCTCCAGGCTTGGCTGAGGACTGATCTCTCTGATGGAGACCTTTGTGTCATCCAATCTAATCATTTCTCTCCGCGTACGTGTCTTGTTGCCTCGGTTTATATCCCAGGCGACAGAGACCCTGCTCCTGAGAGTTTACTGCGCCTCGCGCAGTACTGCGAGTCCCAGAACGCTGAGCTGTGCTTAGGGGGCGACCTCAACGCGCACCACAAGCACTGGGGCAGCAAAGATACCAACACTAGAGGAGAGGAGCTTCTGGCCCTCATCTCTAACACAAACCTCATGCTCTGCAACCGCGGCAGCACTCCTACCTTTAATAATGGCAGATGGACCGAGGTCCTCGACGCCACACTCGTTACCCCAAGACTCTTTGACAGAGTTGAGGAGTGGAGAGTCTGGTCTGAGGAGCCCTCCCTGTCTGACCACTGCTTTATCGCCTTTAACATCGCGGACACTAAAACCCAGTCTCCGATCACTTGGAGACGCAATATCCGCAACACTGATTGGGCGGCCTACAAGGCTGCCCTTGATCTGCACCTGCAGGAACTCACGGACTTACGTCCGATTGAGACCTGCGAGGATGTGGATCATATGGCTGAGACGCTGACAGGTTGCATTATTGAAGCCTACGAAGCGGCTTGTCCTGCTCGCGCCTACAAAGGCAAGACCTCGGCGCCGTGGTGGAACCCGGAGCTGGGGAAACTCAGGCGGAAGGCCAAAAGCCTTCATCGCCGTGCCATGAAGACCGGAAACCCGGAGGACATGGAGCTTTTCCGGCAAGCCTCCCGCAATTTCAAATCTGAAGTGCGCAAGGCCAAGGAATGTAAGTGGCGCCAATTCTGCAATGAATTGGATCAAGACAGACCTACTTCTAGGCTTGTCAAGGCCCTTACAATGGACAAAATGTCCAAATTAGCCATGATCAAAAAAGATGATGGCTCTCTTACTAAAGACCCTGAAGAAGTGCTTCAGCATATGCTTAGCACATTCTTCCCGAGGGTACCTACTGCTAGACCGGAGCCCAACCATTCGATGGATGGAGCCACCCTAGCGGCGGGCATTGTCACTGAAGACCTAATCGCTCGTGCGGTCAGAACCTTCAAACCCTTCAAATCTCCTGGACCTGATGGTATCTACCCTGTTCTCCTTCGTGAAGCAGCCAAGATACCCTCGTTCCTGAGACTCACCCGCAATCTCATGCGGGCCTCTATCCAGCTGGGATACGTTCCCAAATGCTGGACTGAAGCTCGGGTAGTCTTTATTCCCAAACCTGGGAAGGGTGACTACCAAAGCGTCAAGGCCTTCCGGCCTATTAGCTTAACGTCAGCAATGCTTAAGCTCACTGAGAGGCTTATTCTCTGGCGGCTGCTGTCCTGCGAGCTGACAGCGATGCCCCTCAGCAATAATCAGCACGCCTTCCGCACCGGGAGGTCGACTGACAGCGCCCTGCATGCGATTGTCGAGAAGATTGAAAGGGCGGTACTGGGTGACGGTTACGCTCTGGCTCTCTTTCTTGACATTGTTGGCGCCTTCGACAACGTTATCTTTGAAGCGTTTCAGAGGGCCCTTCAAAATCGCAAAGCTCATGCTACCCTCATACGGTGGATCATGTACATGATCTCCAACCGTACGGTCACTGCCCAACTTCTTGGGCAAACTGCCTCCACCAGAGTCTGTAAGGGTGGACCCCAAGGCGGAGTCCTCACCCCGACGCTCTGGAACCTGGTCATGGACGCTCTTTTGAGTGACTCCCGACCCGACCCCGTCTTCAAAGTCGGGTATGCTGATGACGTCACGGCCATTGTGGCAGGACCGTCTCCCAGCACGCTCAGGGATCTGATGCAGAGCTTTATCCGCAAAGCAGAATCCTGGGCCAATGACAATGGTCTGGAACTCTCTGAGCCCAAAACCGTTGCCATTATGTTTACCAGCAGACTACGCTGGAACATACGTCCTCTGCAGCTCTACGGCAGAGATATTGCCTTCGCGCACCAGACCAGATGTCTCGGGGTCACACTTGACCACCGGCTCAACTGGTCCTTCCACGTGAAAGCAAAAGCCAAGCGTGCCTCAGCCATCCTGGCCCAGCTCCGACGAGCACTTGGCACTTCTTGGGGTCTATCCCCAAAGCGGCTTTGGTGGATCTATACTTCCGTAGTTAGACCTGCCATTACGTACGCCTCTGTTGTCTGGGTTAGCGCTACCCAGGTCAAAAGCCATGCAGACCTGCTCAACACGATCCAAGGCAGAGCGTGTAGGCTCATCTGCAACGCCACCAGGTCCACGCCCTTTGCTGGCATGGGGGCCTTCCTTAATCTTCCGCCTCTTGACCTCTTCATCAGGGGTGAGGCGGCTAGAACGACGCGGCGTCTAATTGATGCCGGCGTCAAATTCATTTACATGAGAGCACCTGCTAAGCGGAACCTTGTCCCGCATAGCGATCTGTGCCTCAACTTTCTCAACGAGTGTCAGGCCAATCGCGTCTTCACCGATGGCATTGCCTCAACGCTCAACCTGAGACAGCGCTACTCCGTAGCTATCGACTCGCGCGATAACATCAATGACCATTGGAACCCTGGTGAGCTTCATTGCTACACCGACGGTTCTAAGCAGTCAGCCAACACCGGCTTTGGTGTTGGAATCTTTCTGAACGGGAGGGTCATCGCTACCCACGCTCAATACACTGGGGTCAACTCCAGTGTTTTCCAAAATGAAGTTCTGGCCATCAGCTCCTGCACTGCAGAGCTTCTCGCCACTGGCGTTACTGGTAAGAACATCATTTTCCATTCGGACAGCCAAGCTGCCTTGCACGCCATCAGTGGCTGCAGCACCAACTCTGCTACAGTCCTTGACTGTATCAAACTCCTCAATGTGTTGGGTTCCGCCAACAAAATTACCCTTAAGTGGGTTCCGGGGCATGTGGGGATCCGAGGAAATGAGTTGGCTGACACCCTTGCAAAAGTTGGTGCCTCCGGCTCCTCTCTCGGCCCCGAACCTCTTGTCCCGATTCCTGGCTGTGTCATCGACTCACGCATCAAAGCGTGGATCAGGACTCAGCACCGCTCGACTTGGGCGAACCGCACGAACTGCAGGCAATCCAGAGGCGCTGTCCCTCAGCCCTCTCACCAGCTCCGGAAGCTCCTCTTGCGCCTCTCGCGCAGAGACATCCGGGCTGCCACCATGACCCTCTCTGGTCACGGCTGCTTCTCCAGGCACCAGTACCTGCAGGGCAACGCCACCAACGCCACCTGTAGTTTCTGCAACTCAGGTGACGAAACCGCTGAGCATTTCGTCAGCATCTGTCCCGCCTTCACGCGGGCCAGACTCACTTACCTCGGGCCACACACATCTATTACTGAAGCGTGCAAACCCGAAAACTTTAATCAGCTCATGCGCTACCTTCGGGCCACCCGCAGGGCTGAACTCTCCTTTCCAGAGAGCACCATAGCTGCTGGCGACACTGGGGGACCTCCCTGGGCGGCGCCAACCCTCCGTCCATAGCGACGCGTCGGCCGTTCAGGGACTAGCGGAATGGGCGCCCGCGCCTTCCCGCTGTGTCCCCTCCGGGACAGCCCTGCAGCTAAGTCAAGTAAGTCAAGTCACCTGAAATTTCACCTGAAATCTCACCTACAATCTCACCTAAAATCTCATCTACAATCTCCCCTAAAATCTCATCTACAATCTCACCTAAAATCTCATCTACAATCTCACCTACAATCTCCCCTAAAATCTCATCTAAAATCTCATCTACAATCTCACCTAAAATCTCATCTACAATCTCACCTAAAATCTCATCTACAATCTCACCTAAAATCTCATCTACAATCTCACCTAAAATCTGACCACAGTCAGAAATGAAACAGAAAACGCCTCACCTCAGCGTGATATCGGCATTGTGAATTTTGTACTCATTCAGAATGCCCTTGACAACGTCGCCATCGAGCTCGGACTGCGGCACCAGGCACTGCAAGTTGATGCCGCCCTTGTCCTTCCGCTTGAAGCCGATGTTGGGCGGCTGCTTGTTCAGCCGGATGCCAAAGCCCTCCACTTCGTGCTCAATGAGACGCTTGTGCTGCAGCGGCTTCAGCACGTCCAGCACGATTAGAATCAATGAGCAGGTGCGCGCCACCGCAATCACCTGGGCGACACAAAGGGCGGAGTTCAACCTGATTATTAATATATCCATCCCCTGATTCTTCAGCCACCCAGCTGCTACAGTTCCCCTGATTCTTCAGCCACCCAGCTGCTACAGATCCCCTGATTCTTCAGGCACCCAGCTGCTACAGATCCCCTGATTCTTCAGCCACCCAGCTGCTACAGATCCCCTGATTCTTCAGCCACCCAGCTGCTACAGATCCCCTGATTCTTCAGGCACCCAGCTGCTACAGATCCCCTGATTCTTCAGGCACCCAGCTGCTACAGATCCCCTGATTCTTCAGCCACCCAGCTGCTACAGATCCCCTGATTCTTCAGCCACCCAGCTGCTACAGTTCCCCTGATTCTTCAGGCACCCAGCTGCTACAGATCCCCTGATTCTTCAGCCACCCAGCTGCTACAGATCCCCTGATTCTTCAGCCACCCAGCTGCTACAGATCCCCTGATTCTTCAGCCACCCAGCTGCTACAGATCCCCTGATTCTTCAGCCACCCAGCTGCTACAGTTCCCCTGATTCTTCAGGCACCCAGCTGCTACAGATCCCCTGATTCTTCAGCCACCCAGCTGCTACAGATCCCCTGATTCTTCAGCCACCCAGCTGCTACAGTTCCCCTGATTCTTCAGGCACCCAGCTGCTACAGTTCCCCTGATTCTTCAGCCACCCAGCTGCTACAGATCCCCTGATTCTTCAGCCACCCAGCTGCTACAGTTCCCCTGATTCTTCAGCCACCCAGCTGCTACAGTTCCCCTGATTCTCCAGGCCCCAAAACCGACCTGTTTGCCCCGTCCTTTGCCGTCCTTGGCGCCCTCGATGATGCCGGGCAGGTCGAGCAGCTGGATCTTGGCGCCCTTGTACTTGATGACCCCAGGCACGGTCGTCAAGGTCGTAAACTCGTAGGCGGCCACCTCGGAGTAGACACCCGCCAGGTTGCTCAACAGCGTCGATTTGCCGACCGACGGGAAGCCGACAAAGCCGACCCGGGCGTCGCCAGTTTTTGCCACGTCGAAGCCTTCGCCGGTGCCGCCGCCGCCGCCGCCTTTGGGCTCGATGAGCTCGCGTTTCAGCTTGGCCAGGCGAGCCTTCAGCAGGCCCAGGTGACCCATGGTGGCCTTGTTTCGCTGGGTGCGGGCCATCTAAACAGAGTTGATCGGTTTGGGTTGTATTTCTTGCATGAAATTTTCATCTGGTAGTTGCCATGGCAGAAGAGTCTGCCCAAGGACAGATCTTTGTTGAGTTGAGCTATGAACTGTAATACCAAACAAATCTAGCCCTTTTATTTACCATAGACATTTGAACCTAGACATGCTAATGTGCCAAATAATAATAAAATTTGATTACATATGCCTTAATAGGCAGATT
This sequence comes from Macrostomum lignano, assembly GCA_002269645.1. NCBI lineage: Eukaryota > Metazoa > Platyhelminthes > Macrostomidae > Macrostomum > Macrostomum lignano. Next base: position 20,529 of record NIVC01001999.1, on the reverse strand, counting down.
TGCAACCAACAGCTTAGCCACAGCTATTATATAGCACATCTGAAGGATGCATATGGCTATTTAGTCCAAGGACTAGGGGGGTTGCCACACACCTTTAATTACCATAGCTAATGCTATACTGTCCATCAAAAGTTCCGGAACCCTTGCTACGATGTCTTCTAGCAGACATAATTTCAGTCCATTTCAATTGTGACTTGATTCAAATGAAAGCTGCGGATCTCAGCTCCATGATGTGGTCAAGAAAAAGTTTATTCGAAGGAGCGCGTGTGAACAGGCCAGTGTTATGCCCTATAGGAAAAAGTTGTAAATCCGCGGACGGCGTCCGGCGCACTTTTGAAATTTTTCTAAAGCGCGGCGCGCGCACAGGCGCGCAGCGCCTGCGCGGCGTGCGCGCGCTGCCTTTTCTTGCTGGCTGCTGCTCTAGCAAATACATATGCATGGAAAGGGGTCATCTAATACCTCTGTGGAAGGGGCCTATACACTTATAATTTATAAAGCTTAGAGATGTTCCGAAATTTCAATTTGAATTTTCCAAAATTAGAATTTTTATTAAGAGCAAATTTCAATTTCGAATAAAATTAGAAGTCAAAATTTGGAAGCTAAAATCGAAAAGTCAAAAATCGCTAAAAAAGCAGTAATTTCTGCTACATCTACGTGTATTTCATTTTGCATAAGCAGTAAATCGAATGTAAAAAGTGAGTATTGGTCATACTAAACTTTGTTTTTCTGCGTTTTGATTTCGGAAAATTTCAATTTTGAGTTTGGAAAGTTAACGAATTTTGATTTCGAGGAAACTGTTCTTTCGGGACATCTCTAATTATCCTAAAGCGCGGGAAAATAATTTGACTCTATTCTAAAGCGCGCGTCCGCGGGTTTTCAACATTTATTCCAATAGGGGTGTTATGTACATAAAGGTTAGAGGAAAAAAGTGAGGAAAAGACAAACAAGCAATTGTTTTTTACTCTTTTTTACTCTCCCATGAAAGCTGACTGCACAAGAATCCATAAGAGCCTGTTGATTTCAACACAAGTTTTGGCCATAGACTAATGTTAGCCAGGCTGAACACTGCACGCAAACCGATTCCTTCCCATGTGTATTTGCTCCATAGACTCAGCAACCATAGACAATTGCTTGTTTGTCTTTTCCTCACTTTTTAAGGCGACATAGGCACACAACTGGCAAGAGGCATTACTGCCCATTCTGCCGACTCCCCTGAGCAGGCATACAAGCACGCAGATACGTACGCAGGCACATACCCACACAGGTGTACAGCAGCCCAGTTTTATATTATCATTAAGCATGTGGGCCATTCCATATAATTATGGTTGTAACATGACAGACTATTTTTACTTATAAAATGAAATCTAACAATAGAATATACTAAACCAATATTTTAAATGAAAGATTATTTTGTCAAGAATATGTTTATAAAGTTTCATATAGATATCATCATTAGTATAGATGCTATTAAACCTTGAATGGCACTTATGGTTGTAACAACAGGATTTTTGACATATCTAACAGGTAAAAGGTAGAGAAGAAACTAAAAGGTAAAAGTCTGATAACATTTTTCATTTTTGATATTTTGCAATAATTTTTTTTTAATTTGACTAAGAACATCTTAGAAGTCATACTCTTTTATTAGAATATATAAACTCAAAAAGGCAACAAAAGATACAAAAGAAAAGGCAGCCTTATGGTTCTAACATTTTTTTTCTGTCAATTCAGTAACTTTGAATTACTAATATATTAAAAATTTAATAGATTATATGGTTGCTAATGTTTTTATTTGATGATGCAAGTACTATAATTTTATATATAGTTTGTTTTAACCTTTTAAAGCTTTCTATTTGTTTTTAAAAGGTACATAAACTTAATGATGTCTTTTGCTTAGAAAATGTCCATTTTTTTACAAAAATAACTTTGCCAATTGACAACATACTAATCCAACATTTTATCATTTATTTATTCTTAGATTGTATATGTGGTAGGGTTTCCTAGAAAGGCTTTATTTCAAATGTACACGTAAAATTTTATATGTTGTTTTACTTTTCTAAATATTCTCAAATAATAGCCTTTTGTTTAAATATACTTGTCCCAATTAGTATAAATAGGAGCGAAGTTTAGGGAAGAAGAAGTCAACATTTGCTTTTGCAAATTAAATCGTTATAGCTAGTTCAATAATACATGTTCTCAGATCTTCGAAGCATTATTCATTGTACTAGTAAGAGATTCTAAGAGTGTTACAAAGAAAGTGTACTAAAGAATAGAGAGAGAAAAATCGGGAGTTCATGCAAAAGCAATATTAAAAGTGATCACTGTGACCCTTTAATCTCGGTAACGCCCAGACTAGAGAGAGAAAGTACATATACCAGTAAGACCACTCAGGCTATATACTAAGAATGCTACCAGACCATATACTAAGAACGCTACCAGACCATATACTAAGATTCTTAGTAAGAACACTACCAGACCAAATACTACGAGAACGCTACCCAGAAAAATATTCTAAGAAAACAGTTAAAAATATTAAGGCAGAATTTAGTGTCAGTAGTAGAAATTTCAGTAAGAAGAAATACACCTGTCACAGTTGGTGGCAATTAGTAGGATAATTTCTAGAGAAAGCTGAAAGGCCTGTCACAACTTTGGTGGCTTAACTGTGGGATAGTTGGAGGACAGAAGTAAGCCCTACAACAACTTTGGTTATAGCAGTAGGATTTTGTATCCTACGGGAACACCCCTAGCACATATATACATTATATACAAAAAAGATTTGGTAAAAAAATTGGCTGATAAGGCAATGACAAGCAAAAATATTGACTTTTCTATTTTCCAAATATGTCTATCTTATATGGAATGGGCCATGTACACTTCATTGCACCTTGGGGGGTTGGCTCTCAAGGCTGTTAATTGCATGAGCAAAGCCAAGCCGAGATTCCAATTCAGACCCAATTAATGATTGCACTTGGAATCGAGCCTAGGTTGCTAGCACACCAGAGCCTGCGCTAGACTGCTGGGCTACAGCTACAGCCCCCTTATACTGGCGTCATACCTTAATCTTAATATTCTGTGGTAGACGAAATGATTGCATTGTATTTTTGCAGACAAAAGAATGGCAGACAAACTGGCAACAGACTAAATGACTGCCAACCCATAATTTAATAATAATAGCATTTTGATGATATACTCAATTTACAACAGTTGCAGCCTTTGCTACTTAGAATAGGCTCTAAGCCCCTATGAATTGGTCTTGTCTTAGAGACAGCCTTAAGCCTAGTAAAAAGTGAAACACAATTTTGATCACTTCTAAGACACTAGCTTGTATAAATATTCACAAAACGTCTTTGATTCATCAAAATTATTACTCACCTCGGCTTCAATTTCTGCTATCTTTTGAACGACACTCATTCCTTTTTTAAAAGCAAAATGTGATTAGCTAAGTCTACTGTTCAATCTACCTACAGTACAGTCAGTCGACAGTTTGTAAGAAGTTATAAAAATGGTTTACTTTATAATGGGGCACAGTATAGGAGCTCCAAGAAAAGTTTTAGTTTGATAGTTTAGGTTAATGACTTTAGAGACAGAATAGTATAAATTAGGTGCTCAGCGAGAGTCTCCTAAGTCAATTGCTCGCGCTCTCAATGCATGCGCCGGCGGGTCGTTCGCACGTGTATAACATTTACCGACCGATATTCCGATCGATATTCCTATCGATATTCCGACCGATATTTTAGTGTACTAAAACAAAGTTTACAGCAACTAGATTTTCCATTTTTTTGCTAAAAATTACTATTACAAACAAATTAGTTTTGTTTTTTATTATTTCGTATTCATAAAAAACAATTATTTCAGAACACATTTACGTATCATAAAATGCAGCTTATCGTTGATGAGGACTTTAATTTCAACACTAATATACCATAAAAAAACATTTTTCAATGACTCCACCTTCAAATTAACTGCTGAAGTCTAGAAGAGTGCATGAAAAATATAAAGCTTTAACAGTTCTTGTTAAACATAAAACGCAACATAATAAAATGTTTTAACAGTACGAGATATTAGCTGCAAGAAGGCCGAATTCAACTACTGTCGGGACGAAGCATTAACTGTCGGGACAAAGCATAAACTGTCGGGACGAAGCATTAACTGTCGGGATATGGCCGAATTTAACTGTCGGGATGAAGCATTAACTGTCGGGACAAAGCATTAACTGTCGGGACGAAGCATTAACTGTCGGGATATGGCCGAATTTAACTGTCGGGATGAAGCATTAACTGTCGGGACAAAGCATTAACTGTCGGGACGAAGCATTAACTGTCGGGATATGGCCGAATTTAACTGTCGGGATGAAGCATTAACTGTCGGGACAAAGCATTAACTGTCGGGACGAAGCATTAACTGTCGGGATATGGCCGAATTTAACTGTCAGGACGAAGCATTAACTGTCGGGACGAATCATTAACTGTCGGGATATGGCCGAATATAACTGTCGGGACAAAGCATTAACTGTCGGGATATGGCCGAATTTTACTGTCGGGACGAAGCATTAACTGTCGGGACAAAGCATAAACTGTCGGGACGAAGCATTAACTGTCGGGACGAAGCATTAACTGTCGGGACGAAGCATTAACTGTCGGACAAAGCATTAACTGTCGGGACGAAGCATTAACTGTAGGGATATGGCCGAATTTAACTGTCGGGACGAAGCATTAACTGTCGGGACGAAGCATTAACTGTCGGGATATGGCCGAATTTTACTGTCGGGACGAAGCATTAACTGTCGGGATATGGCCGAATTTAACTGTCGGGATCAAGCATTAACTGTCGGGACAAAGCATTAACTGTCGGGACGAAGCATTAACTGTCGGGACAAAGCATTAACTGTCGGGACGAAGCATTAACTGTAGGAATATGGCCGAATTTAACTGTCGGGACGAAGCATTAACTGTCGGGACGAAGCATTAATTGTCGGGATATGGCCGAATTTAACTGTCAGGACGAAGCATAAACTGTCGGGACGAAGCATTAACTGTCGGGATATGGCCGAATTTTACTGTCGGGACGAAGCATTAACTGTCGGGACGAAGCATTAACTGTCGGGATATGGCCGAATTTAACTGTCGGGACGAAGCATTAACTGTCGGGACAAAGCATTAACTGTCGGGACGAAGCATTAACTGTCGGGATATGGCCGTATTTTACTGTCGGGATGAAGCATTAACTGTCGGGACAAAGCATTAACTGTCGGGACGAAGCATTAACTGTCGGGATATGGCCGAATTTAACTGTCAGGACGAAGCATTAACTGTCGGGACGAATCATTAACTGTCGGGATATGGCCGAATATAACTGTCGGGACAAAGCATTAACTGTCGGGATATGGCCGAATTTTACTGTCGGGACGAAGCATTAACTGTCGGAACGAAGCATTAACTGTCGGGATATGGCCTAATTTAACTGTCAGGACGAAGCATTAACTGTCGGGACGAAGCATTAACTGTCGGGATATGGCCGAATTTTACTGTCGGGACGAAGCATTAACTGTCGGGACGAAGCATTAACTGTCGGGACGAAGCATTAACTGTCGGGATATGGCCGAATTTAACTGTCGGGACGAAGCATTAACTGTCGGGACAAAGCATAAACTGTCGGGACGAAGCATTAACTGTCGGGATATGGCCGAATTTAACTGTCGGGATCAAGCATTAACTGTCGGGACAAAGCATTAACTGTCGGGACGAAGCATTAACTGTCGGGACGAAGCATTAACTGTCGGGACGAAGCATTAACTGTCGGGATATGGCCGAATTTTACTGTCGGGACGAAGCATTAACTGTCGGGACGAAGCATTAACTGTCGGGATATGGCCGAATTTAACTGTCGGGACGAAGCATTAACTGTCGGGACAAAGCATTAACTGTCGGGATATGGCCGAATTTAACTGTCGGGACGAAGCATTAACTGTCGGGACGAAGCATTAACTGTAGGGATATGGCCGAATTTAACTGTCGGGACGAAGCATTAACTGTCGGGACGAAACATTAACTGTCGGGATATGGCCGAATTTAACTGTCGGGACGAAGCATTAACTGTCGGGATATGGCCGAATTTAACTGTCGGGATCAAGCATTAACTGTCGGGACAAAGCATTAACTGTCGGGACGAAGCATTAACTGTCGGGACAAAGCATTAACTGTCGGGACGAAGCATTAACTGTAGGGATATGGCCGAATTTAACTGTCGGGACGAAGCATTAACTGTCGGGACGAAGCATTAACTGTCGGGATATGGCCGAATTTAACTGTCAGGACGAAGCATAAACTGTCGGGACGAAGCATTAACTGTCGGGATATGGCCGAATTTTACTGTCGGGACGAAGCATTAACTGTCGGGACGAAGCATTAACTGTCGGGATATGGCCGAATTTAACTGTCGGGACGAAGCATTAACTGTCGGGACAAAGCATAAACTGTCGGGACGAAGCATTAACTGTCGGGATATGGCCGAATTTAACTGTCGGGATGAAGCATTAACTGTCGGGACAAAGCATAAACTGTCGGGACGAAGCATTAACTGTCGGGATATGGCCGAATTTAACTGTCGGGACGAAGCATTAACTGTCGGGACAAAGCATTAACTGTCGGGACGAAGCATTAACTGTAGGGATATGGCCGAATTTAACTGTCGGGACGAAGCATTAACTGTCGGGACGAAGCATTAACTGTCGGGATATGGCCGAATTTAACTGTCGGGACGAAGCATTAACTGTCGGGACAAAGCATAAACTGTCGGGACGAAGCATTAACTGTCGGGATATGGCCGAATTTAACTGTCGGGATGAAGCATTAACTGTCGGACAAAGCATAAACTGTCGGGACGAAGCATTAACTGTCGGGATATGGCCGAATTTAACTGTCGGGACGAAGCATTAACTGTCGGGACAAAGCATAAACTGTCGGGACGAAGCATTAACTGTCGGGATATGGCCGAATTTAACTGCCGGGATGAAGCATTAACTGTCGGGACAAAGCATTAACTGTCGGGACAAAGCATTAACTGTCGGGACGAAGCATTAACTGTCGGGATATGGCCGAATTTAACTGCCGGGATGAAGCATTAACTGTCGGGACGAAGCATTAACTGTCGGGACGAAGCATTAACTGTCGGGACGAAGCATTAACTGTCGGGATATGGCCGAATTTAACTGTCGGGATGAAGCATTAACTGTCGGGACAAAGCATTAACTGTCGGGACGAAGCATTAACTGTCGGGATATGGCCGAATTTAACTGTCGGGACGAAGCATTAACTGTCGGGACAAAGCATTAACTGTCGGACGAAGCATTAACTGTCGGGACAAAGCATTAACTGTCGGGACAAAGCATTAACTGTCGGGACGAAGCATTACTTGACTTACTTGACTTAGCTGCAGGGCTGTCCCGGAGGGGACACAGCGGGAAGGCGCGGGCGCCCATTCCGCTAGTCCCTGAACGGCCGACGCGTCGCTATGGACGGAGGGTTGGCGCCGCCCAGGGAGGTCCCCCAGTGTCGCCAGCAGCTATGGTGCTCTCTGGAAAGGAGAGTTCAGCCCTGCGGGTGGCCCGAAGGTAGCGCATGAGCTGATTAAAGTTTTCGGGTTTGCACGCTTCAGTAATAGATGTGTGTGGCCCGAGGTAAGTGAGTCTGGCCCGCGTGAAGGCGGGACAGATGCTGACGAAATGCTCAGCGGTTTCGTCACCTGAGTTGCAGAAACTACAGGTGGCGTTGGTGGCGTTGCCCTGCAGGTACTGGTGCCTGGAGAAGCAGCCGTGACCAGAGAGGGTCATGGTGGCAGCCCGGATGTCTCTGCGCGAGAGGCGCAAGAGGAGCTTCCGGAGCTGGTGAGAGGGCTGAGGGACAGCGCCTCTGGAGGACGAAGCATTAACTGTCGGACGAATCATTAACTGTCGGGATATGGCCGAATATAACTGTCGGGACAAAGCATTAACTGTCGGGATATGGCCGAATTTTACTGTCGGGACGAAGCATTAACTGTCGGGACGAAGCATTAACTGTCGGGATATGGCCGAATTTAACTGTCAGGACGAAGCATTAACTGTCGGGACGAAGCAATGACTGTCGGGATATGGCCGAATATAACTGTCGGGACGAAGCATTAACTGTCGGGATATGGCCGAATTTTACTGTCGGGACGAAGCATTAACTGTCGGGACGAAGCATTAACTGTCGGGACGAAGCATTAACTGTCGGGATATGGCCGAATTTAACTGTCGGGACGAAGCATTAACTGTCGGGACAAAGCATAAACTGTCGGAACGAAGCATTAACTGTCGGGATATGGCCGAATTTAACTGTCGGGATGAAGCATTAACTGTCGGAACAAAGCATTAACTGTCGGGACGAAGCATTAACTGTCGGGACGAAGCATTAACTGTCGGGACAAAGCATTAACTGTCGGGACGAAGCATTAACTGTAGGGATATGGCCGAATTTAACTGTCGGGACGAAGCATTAACTGTCGGGACGAAGCATTAACTGTCGGGATATGGCCGAATTTAACTGTCGGGACGAAGCATTAACTGTCGGGATATGGCCGAATTTAACTGTCGGGATCAAGCATTAACTGTCGGGACAAAGCATTAACTGTCGGGACGAAGCATTAACTGTCGGGACAAAGCATTAACTGTCGGGACGAAGCATTAACTGTAGGGATATGGCCGAATTTAACTGTCGGGACGAAGCATTAACTGTCGGGACGAAGCATTAACTGTCGGGATATGGCCGAATTTAACTGTCGGGACGAAGCATTAACTGTCGGGATATGGCCGAATTTAACTGTCGGGATCAAGCATTAACTGTCGGGACAAAGCATTAACTGTCGGGACGAAGCATTAACTGTCGGGACAAGCATTAACTGTCGGGACGAAGCATTAACTGTCGGGATATGGCCGAATATAACTGTCGGGACAAAGCATTAACTGTCGGGATATGGCCGAATTTTACTGTCGGGACGAAGCATTAACTGTCGGGATATGGCCGAATTTTACTGTCGGGACGAAGCATTAACTGTCGGGATATGGCCGAATTTAACTGTCAGGACGAAGCATTAACTGTCGGCACGAAGCAATGACTGTCGGGATATGGCCGAATATAACTGTCGGGAAAAAGCATTAACTGTCGGGATATGGCCAAATTTTACTGTCGGGACGAAGCATTAACTGTCGGGACGAAGCATGGGTGACCCCTTATCTGTCAACTGGTTCAGTAGCTGAATTAGGCGCACACTTTTGCTCATTTTGTTTAGTAGTGCTGTTGCTGAGGCAGAAGTCATTCAATAATACTGCTAGTAGTCTGAAACTCTAATTCAATGTGAAGTGTGAAGTGATTTAAGAAGGTTAAATCTAACAGTTATTTTAATCGGTTTTATTTCTTTGTTTGCCGATGGCTCAGATGAGTAGCTAAGCTAGTAGGCGCCGGTCACAGTGGACAAATGGCAAGGCAGTTCTCAGTCTATCTATCAAATCAGTGAGCAAAACTGCCAGAAGTGCAGAATCGGCGCCAGAGATGTACTCTGTGCACTTTAGGTTCGCCAAGCGGCTCGGGTAATGAATCATGCGAGGTCTCTGAAGTTCGAGTTAGCCTATTATCAGCGCTAGGAGAGGCTAGTTGGCGCGTTGAAGGCCAAAAGTACACATCTTCGTATTTAGCAATGTAATAGTACATGTAGCTACCCCATAGACTCGCCACTGCAAGAATCCGCTGCTCAAGTCCCCTCTGTACCTGCATGGCCAATGCGATCCAGTCCCAGCAGTGTCCCTTATCATCGGCTATGACTTCGAGATTGACAACAAAAAGACACTAGGGAAGGTAAGTGCAAAGCCCCTTCTAGTCGGAAGCCCGATTTCGAGAGCCCCGGTGTGGTGAGCCAGGGCGTACGGGATGGTGGCAGCGAGTTAGCTAATCTGCGGATTAAGTGATTTATACCTTCAAATTCTCCCTGCTCGTCCCTCGCTGTCCCTCTCTTAGCTATAGGACCTAGACTGCTCGCCACACGATCAAGCTACCATGGGGCTGACCATCTGACAGGAGTGGGGGGGCCAGGTCTCTAAGTGATTTATTTCTGAGCCTGAGGCCCGAAGGCTTCCCTAACAAGGAGCCCGAAGGTCGAAACCCATCACTACAACCCTCTTGACCATAGATAGACAATACTCTATTTGTCGTTACTGTCTCAATCAAATAAAGCCGAGGCTAGCCGAGCCGAGCCGAGAGTTACAACCTTTCTAATCTCGTTTCCACTATAATAATTCTTATTTGAGCCAGCGCGTGGGAATGAAGGCAGTCGTGCAGGAATGTATAATTCTTGAACGCTTACGAGTGCGTCAATGGGAAAAGCACAAGTGTGCGGAGACAGGCCAGAGACAGACTAGAGAAACACCAGAGACAGACCAGTGCACTTGTGCTTTGGCCATAGACGCACGAGTAAGCGTTCATGAATTTCATTCTTATTAGAGTTTTTCTCCCCCTTCACTGAATTAATTTTATATGTCGGCGTGAAATAAAAAATCACAAAAATCGATTTATTTTTAACCCCCTCTCTCTTTCCTACCTCCACACTCTGTATACATTCTCTCTCCTCCCCATACATTTGCGTACAATTTTAAATAAATTGTTTGCGTGCAGGAACGGAGAGTGTCATTCCTGCACGATGTCCATGTGTAAAACAGTGGAGATTTGGCCATAGATCATTTCAAGATTATTTCATTCCACTGCGTTCTAATTCACTCGCTACAAATTCCGAGTTACAAATAAACCTGTCTAAAGTTTGATGTCTATATTCTTATGACTGGCAGCGTCTGTAAGCGCTGAACTTGCCTGTAGTTAGCTTTGCTTTTGGTAAATTCTTGTGTGTGAAAAAATGATGTTTTAATTATTTTTGCGTTGGTGATCCATTATTCGTTGCAAATAAAACGAACGGAAACTGAGAGAAAGTCGATTTTTTTAAAGGAAAGACAGGGCAGGACTTGCCCGAAAAAATCTAACGATGCATGTTTAATAATTTACTTAATAGCAAAAATATTGCAATAAAAAAATGCTTGTCCATAATTGTAGCAAGTGTAGCAATTGTAGCAAATTGTAGCAAAAAAACAAGAAAGTTCAAATGCAAAATAAATATTTGGATACATAGAGAAAAAACATGGTTTGGAAGCGCTTAACTCCTTAAGTGCAGAATAAAAAACTGTAGAAATTGTACGCTAGAGAAAAAATTGCTTTACGTGTTGGTGTTGTTGTACTACAATAGAAAGCCCTTTAGGCCCAAATAACTAAATTATGAAATATTAATTAGCTGCTTAAAATGCACAAACAACACATTTTTAATTGCCACGTATGTCAATCGGTAAAAACTTCGAAATTTATTTCGAGTTCAAATTTACAGCTTACGTTGAAAACAAAATTTCAATTAAACAACGGAAAAATATAGCATGATAAAGTCTGTGAAGAAAGCGTTACTAGCTACCATGGTATTTACCGACTTTAAAGATTGTTTATTCTATAGCCAAGAGCGGGCACTAGTGAATTCAGGAACGGCTCTTGACCACAAAGTCTTGCTTACATAATAAACGTCTACGTCTGTATGGTCACAAATGGGCGCATACCATACGCAGATATTGCAGTCATGTCTAGTAATGATATGTGCTATCACATTTTGTCTTTAGTTGCACTGCTTCAGTATGATTGTTTAAACTCTATGGTACACTAGTACCAGTATGGATACAGCTATTATCTTGCCATAAATGCACTGTAGGCTTTCATCATAGTTAAAAAATAAGGCTGTGTCAAAATAAAAAAACGAAGCACGTGACTTACAAAGGTAAAGCAGGTACGAACCATAACGAATCAGGTAAAGGATGCCATCGGCAGTGGGTAATATTCCGACAACAGTGCCCGTAATCAAATTGATCACCCAATTTAGGGCCGAATTGATATCGAATTTACCACCAGCAGATACTTTTCTAGAGGATAAAAATGAGTCTCCGAATCTGGTATTCTGCTTGTATACATGCTAATTAGGAACGTGCTAATAAAACCGTCACCAGATCTGCAATCCTAGGAGGATGGGGGGTTGAATACCGAATTGCAAACGTCTTGGCGGAGGATACTTAATGCAAAAAATGCTGCCCGAAAGAAACATAAAAAAGCATTTGTCGTTCTGATATCCACATAAATTAAAGTTAAATGAATCACATAACCATTATTATCGATAGACTCTTTCATTTTGGATACACCTCGTAACAAAGTTGCACAAAAGTGCAAGTCAAATCCTGTCACAGAAGACACAAGTTGAAATGCATGATTGTCGAATGCACGCTTCGTGGAACCAGATGAAACATTTTTCGCACTGTATCTGAAAGGAGAAGGAAAAATCTAAATTGGAGTTTACTGCCAAGACACTGCTCAGCAATACCTTTATGAAATCTCTTTTTGATACATTTCCGAAATTTACGACATCGTAATAACGCTTCGTACTCGTACGCATAAGGTATAATCTTCGCTAAAACTTACAAACCAATGCATACTACTCACCCAATTATCGTAGGCACCATCATGTGAAGCCGCCTCTTTCTCTCCACACATCCAGCATAAATTTTCTTGGTCAACCGCCCTGAGGAGCAAAGTTTTCCACAATTCCAAACGGCTCAGAGCCATCTCTCTTGGTGCCGAATTGATATTTAGTGAGCTATCGGATAGTAGCAAATCAGCGAATTTACACACTAGCACTCCGCAGCTATTCCCGTCCTGCTGAATCGAGTGCTTTATAGTAATAGGCTGCATTTCATGCCAGCCAAAGCAGTGTCGAACGGAGCTGAGGGCAGAATAAAACACGAGCAGTAATAGAACAACAAACATAATGGAATGCGTTAGTTTCCTGTCTAATCAGCAATCAGTTTAGTAAAAAATAGAGTACTAATATAAGTAATTAGTACTCGTGATAAGAGGTGACTGTTGGGTCGCGCAGGTCGTTTGGTATTGATAAAATATATTAAATAGACATTCGGCGCCAGTGATCCGCCCTAGATACGAGTATCTTAGGCAATCTGGCAATTCAACCAGTGTCGCGAATAGTAGCTAAAAAGGTAAGATCCTTGACACAATATCATGAGGCAAGGTCATGAGCGTCATGACTCGGGTACTTGATCGCGACTGACTGGCGGTCATTGTGGTGGACTGGCCAACCCTAAAATTGCCTACAATTTTTCTTAAGCGTCATAGTTTCGTACAGGCAGTACAAACCAGTGTTCTGTGCTGGGGTGGGTGTGGGTCGAGATGGGTGTACTCGTATGCATGCTTACCTGCTTGCTCCCCCCTGTAGAGCTTTATTAAAACTGGTCGTGTGCCTGGCGCTTCACTGGTGCTCATTTTTCCAATTTTTAACCCCGCATCCATTTTTTGCTAATTTTTTTACCAAAGAACTTCTGTGTTGACGTCTTGATGAATAATTAAATAAATTACCGATAATTAACGATTAACGATAAATTACCGACAATCAACAAAAGATGGGGAGTGAGACACAAACGACAGTTTAGAATACTTTCAAATACTTGCATTGAGACAATTTAAATACTTTGAGCACCAACTTACTTTAAGTTAGCACATATTGAAATGTTAAGTTGCTCGGATGACAAAAGAGGATCCAAAACTGCTACATTGTGCCGCTCCAGGTCCACGAACAAAAGCATAAAGTGTTGGTTGCGATATATTGTACCAATTATCGCTTTCTTTGCCTAAAACATGGGAAAGTCAATAGTTTCAATATTTAGTCAATAAGACACGATGCCATAATCGATAAACTACGGTAATGTCTGCACATCAATCATAATGCTAACATTGTGCAGCTTATCGATCAATTCAGCTGTGAATTGATCTTCCACTCCACGAAAGAGTATGTCGACTTCATAGTGCAGTAGAAAAGCCGCACCGTCATGCTGAGAAGCCACGGCAGCAAGAAGTGCATTAATAATCTGTGGGAAGGATGCATGGATTACATGGTAGCGTACTGTTTCAGAAGAGAACATATAGAAAAGAAACACAAGGATCAGCATTCGATGAGTCTTTATGCAACGCGTTTCGAACCATTATCAATCAAGTTAAATAGAAAACTGCAATAAGACTCAGTGGAAAGGCATTGTACGCAAAAACCGGACTGGATTGATCTGATGCGCACCATGCCTTTCCACCCTAACTTGTGCACCCAGTTTTGTATACGAGTACTAAACTTTGACTCCTTCGTCAACTGTAATAATTTTCTTTTCCTTGTCAACTGTTTTTTAACAAGTTCTTTTCTTCTGTTTTCAATTAATAAATAATTGAGACCTGACGATGTCCATAGTGTATGAAATGCATCGACTATAGAATCTCTTTGCAGAAGTGACAAGTCAGGTAGAAAAATCTGCTAACTACATATTGATGACATCATAGTATGGGGAAAGACTCGGGAAGAGCACGACCAAGCAGTCCGAAATCTTTTGGAGCAATGCAGAAAAAAGAACCTGACTCTGAACAGGCAAAAGACGAGCATTGGCAAAACTGAGCTTCGATTTCTTGGACACATACTAACTGACAAAGGTGTGAAAGTAGATCCACAAAAAGTAAACAGCATCAAAGAAATGCCGCACCCAAACAGTTTCGAACGGGTCCATGAGAATTGCCCGCAGACTAACCGCCCGCCGAGATTTGCCCGCAGGAGATTTGCCCGTGGAGATTTGCCCGCCGAGCTTTTCCCGCGGAGATTTGCCCGCAGTGCATTTTGCCCGTGAGCGAATTGCCCGTGGAGATTTGCCCGCCGAAAATTGCCCGCCGAGATTTGCCCGCAGTGCCCACCAGCGAGCGAGCGAGTTGCCCTTAATTTGCCGCGAGCGAGTTGCCCGCCGAGTTTTTTCCCGCCGAGGTTTGCCCGCAATGCTTTTTTCCTGCAGCGCATTTGGCAGCTAGATTCTGTCTGTATTGCCCCCCCCCAAAAAAATATGCATTTAATATGCAGTTACTATCAAAACGTTTTGATCGTGTAAATCTCTTTATTGAGATTAACACGTACTAAGCATTGGGAAGGCAATGCAGACAAAATCTGCCGCGTCGCTAAATGCGCTGCAGGAAAAAAGCACTGCGGGCAAACCTCGGCGGGAAAAAACTCGGCGGGCAACTCGCTCGCGGGCAAAATGCACTGCGGGCAAATCCCCGCGGGAAAAGCTCGGCGGGCAAATCTCCACGGGCAAATCCCCCGCGGGCAAATCTCGGCGGGCAATCTGTCTGCGGGCATTTCTCGTGCTCCCGTTTCGAACAGCGTGCTGAAAAGCAAGCGCAGCTCCAACGGTTTATTGGTAGTGCAAATTACTTGTCAAGATTCATAGTGAATTTTTCGGTACTGACAAGTCCTTGAGAGAAAGAATCATGAAGAAAGAATCCGAATGGGTGTGGACCAATGACCAACAGAAGGTACGCAAGCCTGCGGCGTCCATTGTGCCGGCGGCCCCCCTTGATGTCTCCGCAGCCTGCGAGTCTGCCGCCATCCTGCCGCTGCCCGAAGGAGGCAACTATCGACCTCTCGCAACAGCAGAGTTGCCTGAGACCCCGGCAGCAGAGACGGGCGTTGCTGATGCTGGTCCTGAAGCAGCTACCGAGGAGTGGACGGTGCCGCGGAGATCGGCCAGGCTGCGATTCAAGCCGGAGAGGCTGACCTACAATTGACTGATTGCAACTGATGATCGCTTGTTTTGCTTTTTTTGATGACACCTTCCGTGATCAAGATCTTAGTGGGAAGGGGTGTGATGACGTACAGTGTAGTGTGGTGTGAGAGGGGGTTGGGGGAAGTGGGGTAGGAATGTTCATTATCGCGATGCGTCACCCATTGCTTGCTTGCTGTTCCTTCCTTCCTTTCCTTTTCCCCTTTTGGTTTGCGTACATGTATGAGAGACCCTCGAGGGTCTTTGTTGCTTGCGTACGGTGCTCGCTAAATATATAGAAGCGACTGGCTCTTCCGGAGCCTCAATCTTACTTCTGCAGTAAACACGGTCTACAAAATAAAGCTTACTTTCTTTGAAATAATTCACAGAACTGATTGTCAATTGAGCATATCAAAAGGATTTAAGAATTGAGCTGTAATTAAAAGACTTTAAAGGACACAAGACCAACACCAACTTACCGTGACACTGATCCAACTGCGCTCGCTAAGAAGAGAATCGCGATCGAAGCGCCTGATACAGAATTTTCCATACTTTTCTTGGGTTGAGAAACAAGGCACGAGCTCTTCCTTAGTAAAATTTTCATCTCTGTTTTTTTTGGATTTTGCACTGGCAGTAGGAAGAATTTTGAGGCGTTTTGAGTCACTGGTGATGAATTTTCTTGACGTAGCGGGACACTTAGAATTTTCTTTTTTGTCCATAAAATGAAAAAGTTGATTGATGCTCGTCGAAACTAAAGGGTTTTTAGTGCTCTTTAACTCGACAGAAGTCTGTCTGCGATTGACCTGTGCACTGTTGGCCATCCTACGTTTAGGTTGCGCCCTCTTGCCCACTCTCGTTTTTAGCTGCGTGCTCTCTGTCGTCCTTGGATTGAATTGCGCGCTCTCAGCCATCCTCCGCTTCGGCTGTGCACTCTCAGCCATCCTCCGCTTCGACTGCGCACTCTCAGCCATCCTCCGCTTCGACTGCGCACTCTCAGCCATCCTCCGCTTCGGCTGTGCACTCTCAGCCATCCTCCGCTTCGACTGCGCACTCTCAGCCATCCTCCGCTTCGGCTGCGGACTCTCAGCCATCCTCCGCTTCGGCTGCGCACTCTCAGCCATCCTCCGCTTCGGCTGCGGACTCTCAGCCATCCTCCGCTTCGGCTGCGCACTCTCAGCCATCCTCCGCTTCGGCTGCGGACTCTCAGCCATCCTCCGCTTCGGCTGCGCACTCTCAGCCATCCTCCGCTTCGGCTGCGGACTCTCAGCCATCCTCCGCTTCGGCTGCGCACTCTCAGCCATCCTCCGCTTCGACTGCGCACTCTCAGCCATCCTCCGCTTCGGCTGCGGACTCTCAGCCATCCTCCGCTTCGGCTGCGCACTCTCAGCCATCCTCCGCTTCGGCTGCGGACTCTCAGCCATCCTCCGCTTCGGCTGCGCACTCTCAGCCATCCTCCGCTTCGGCTGCGGACTCTCAGCCATCCTCCGCTTCGGCTGCGCACTCTCAGCCATCCTCCGCTTCGGCTGCGGACTCTCAGCCATCCTCCGCTTCGGCTGCGCACTCTCAGCCATCCTCCGCTTCGGCTGCGGACTCTCAGCCATCTCCGCTTCGGCTGCGCACTCTCAGCCATCCTCCGCTTCGGCTGCGGACTCTCAGCCATCTCGCTTCGGCTGCGCACTCTCAGCCATCCTCGCTTTGACTGCGGACTCTCAGCGATCATTCGTTTGGCTTCGAACTCTCGGCCATCATCCGTTTCGACTGCGCACCCTCGGCCAGCTTCAGTTTGATTGGGCACTCTCGGCCATTCTCAGTTGTGGCTGCGCACTCTCGGCCATTCTCAGTTGTGGCTGCGCACTCTCGGCCATTCTCAGTTGTGGCTGCGCACTCTCGGCCAATCTCAGTTGTGGCTGCGCACTCTCGGCCAATCTCAGTTGTGGCTGTGCACTCTTGGCCAATCTCAGTTGTGGCTGCGCACTCTCGGCCAATCTCAGTTGTGGCTGTGCACTCTTGGCCAATCTCAGTTGTGGCTGCGCACTCTTGGCCAATCTCAGTTATGGCTGCGCACTCTTGGCCAATCTCAGTTGTGGCTGCGCACTCTTGGCCAATCTCAGTTATGGCTGCGCACTCTTGGCCAATCTCAGTTGTGGCTGTGCACTCTTGGCCAATCTCAGTTGTGGCTGCGCACTCTTGGCCAATCTCAGTTATGGCTGCGCACTCTTGGCCAATCTCAGTTGTGGCTGTGCACTCTTGGCCAATCTCAGTTATGGCTGCGCACTCTTTGCCAATCTCAGTTGTGGCTGCGCACTCTCGGCCAATCTCAGTTGTGGCTGCGCACTCTCGGCCAATCTCAGTTGTGGCTGCGCACTCTCGGCCAATCTCAGTTGTGGCTGCGCACTCTTGGCCAATCTCAGTTGTGGCTGTGCACTCTTGGCCAATCTCAGTTATGGCTGCGCACTCTTTGCCAATCTCAGTTGTGGCTGCGCACTCTCGGCCAATCTCAGTTGTGGCTGCGCACTCTCGGCCAATCTCAGTTGTGGCTGCGCACTCTCGGCCAATCTCAGTTGTGGCTGCGCACTCTCGGCCAATCTCAGTTGTGGCTGCGCACTCTTGGCCAATCTCAGTTGTGGCTGCGCACTCTCGGCCAATCTCAGTTTTGGCGCAGTCTCGGCGTATGAAAACGCAACCTCTGTAGACGGATTTGATCTCTTCGCCGCAGTTATCTGCCTTAACAGTAATAAAAGTATTCTTGGAAAGAGTGGCAGGCGGACTTAGTGCACACGTTGGAGTTTCAGATTTCGGAGCAAATCGGTGCTCTGATTTTCTTGCAGGACGCAGTTGGCTGCACTTAAACGGTAGCTTTGAGGCAATTTTCCCGCCTAAGTAAGAGGGTTTTGAAACTCTGGAGGCCCAAGGGTCCCCTTTGGGAACGTGAGGTGCCTCTTCATTTACCTTGCGACGTCTTGGTCGCCGAGGTGGAAGAACAGTCTGCTGATTCTTTTTGACTCGACTAATGCGCTCTAGTACACATTCGAGTTGTGCCCGTAGAAAGTTTCCAATCAACAAACGCGTGCCACTTTTACGACGCACTCTAGCTTTTACCCAACGAAACCAGGATTCAACAGGTGCGTTCGTTAGGTGCGTGCTAATAGGCGTTCCTTTGAAAACACACACGCTCCAAATCGGCAGAAGCGGTAGATAAAGTTTAAAGACTTTTTGCATAGCCTCTAGAGAAAAGTTAGGATTCAACTCTTTTGCCTCGGTATTGATTGGCTCAGGAACACCGAAAATTCCTGAAAAGGGTGAACTTGATCGTAGTGTTGTAGCAGCTTCCGAATCTGGAGGATCAACTGAAATTCCTGATTGATTTTCCTCTTCAGGATCCGGCATTTCATTCACAAATTCATGACAGCTAGATGGCAAGGAAGCATTGTACTGATGAAGCACTTCGAAAGCGTCTTGCACAACGGACGTTACATACTGGCTGCAAAATAGACGAAGCATGGTCTCCCAGACCGACTTCGCTGTTTCTAAACTATCAGCAGTAATAAGATTGGCAAAAAAGATAAGAAAGTTTTTTTTCGTTTCTCTGTTTTTGATAGCGATCGTCATTGCAACACGATGCATTAGATGCGAACTGCAAATGAATACAAGTGGGTACGATGGAGGTTTAACGTCGCCCATGAGGTTAGTCACTTGAATTGCTTTCTTAAATACGTTCCTAGATCCATTATGGCAGCAGCACGAAGAACGCCATGGAGAAAGACCCAGCTGAAGTCGATAACATAAATACGCGGGCCAACCTTTGACACTTCCCAAAACACCTCGGTCTTGAAACCGGGCAAAATTGAGCAGAAAGGATTCAATCCACGCGATATATCTTCGGTCTTCGTGGACTCCAATACCGCCTCTGCTATTGGCGTTGCCACAACAGATTCAGATTCAGAACTAACAACTGCGCTGCAGAGCAGCACATTTTCAGGTATAAGTTTCCGATTTTCGTACGAGCCCACCAGTTGCGTCGATGTGGACTGGAGCGTAGGGATTCCTGGCAAGTAATTGGCGCAAAGAAATTGTTGTCCGCGCAATAAATAACGACTCCAAATGGAGCCGTACTGATACGCTGAATAAATCCAGATACAGCGTCTTCCGATACTAGCGATATTTTCCAATCTAAACATTTGCTTGCGCAAATCTTCGTGCTCGTTTTGGCTTCTTCTAGAAGCATTCTGAATACGACTACATGCTTGTCGCACTGACGCTATAGGAACATATTTTACCTGACTTAAAATGCTGCAGGCTTCCCTCGTAAATTTCAGTCGGTCTTGCGTCTTTGCATGCCGCCTTACTCGCGACTTTCTCGCACTCTTGTGAACCATGCTCCCACAGATGGCGGACATTGTCGTTTTTGGAAGAATCACTCTGTGGCCGCTGTGCTCGTTTTTCTTTTGCAACCTTAATTAACACTGTCAATCAGAGGCAAATCTGCATCGACAACGTAATAACTGTCTTGCAGCCTGCTGATTCAGCGCAAACTAGTCGTAATAAATAACTGTTGCTGCCCTTCCTACGAAGACTTGTTCGAAATGATCTCTTTGTTAACATGAAATATTCCGAATTCATTTATTTCTCGCAACTGAGGAAATACGACTTCGTGAAGCCATCTCGCGATCGAGTTGACCAGTTTCTTTACAAAAATATGTAGAAAATACGGGCTAAGCAGTAATTGCGATTGTGACTTCTTGATCTGAAAAAAGGGCTTTCATAGTAAAATTCGTAATATGATATCGTCTAGGCAAAGATACCGACGATTAAGT
>NIVC01001998.1:0-131768 GCA_002269645.1 Macrostomum lignano | reverse complement strand
CAAAAGTTCTGCGGATATGCTAACTTACAGAAACACTGAAAACTCCATCAAAGCAAACTATCGTAAGGTTGTGAGTGGGCATTGCGACTCTGCTCAGTGCTTTGTTCAGAACGAGGTTGCTTCCATCAATTGCAAAAGTCTCTGAAATGTTTGCGGAACAAACGTTTCACCATTAAGTCATACACTAGTTGCGGAAAATCATAACGCTTCAGTAAGCTTGACATAACAACAGAATTAATTTCAGCTCACCGTTGGGATTAGAAGCCGAACTGATGCTAAATGTGAAGTTATTCGATGACGGCAAGTCCGCATCGAGCATGTCGAACGTGACGATGGTAGATCTCACTGGCAGACTCTCCGCCTGCTGCAGTACTCGACCAGCAGGAATGGCGAACCTCGGAGGCGAGTCGTTGATGTCCTGCAACAGCACGGTAAGAGTGGCTGTCGAGCTGCGAGGTGGAACTCCATTGTCCGCAGCTCTCATGACAAGCTTGATGACACCGTTTCCGGACGAGTCCACAGTGAGACCCGGAGTCTCTCTGTCCAGAACTTTTGTCACTTCGACCGACTTCCGTTGATGGCGAACGAGCCGACCGAGTCACCGGACACGATGCTCAGCGATACGTTCGCATTCTGACCGGAGTCGTTATCGACCACCTGGATGACGAAGCTCTGCATCAAGCTGGTCGCGTTCTCGGTGATGTTCCATGATGTGGGTAGGTTCGTCATGTTCGGACTGTAGTTGTTCACGTCGAGTACGTCGACATTGACAGACGTCCAACCCTGCATTCGTGGAACAAGACTTATAGTATAATTGATTGTTCGCTTTCAAGCATACAATATGCGTAGTAGCTGCAGCAGTAACAAAATCAATGACATACAATGTTTCCAGCAGTGTCCGTGCAGGTAACGTTGAACGAAAAGCGACTCGTGATGAGTCTGTCGAATATTGTCAGTGTCGAAATCACTCCGGTTGAAGCATTCATTGAGAAGTTACCAGTGTCGACTACTGCGTACTCCAGCTTGTTCAGATCCACAGTATCCGGGTCTGTGGCCACGACTCGACCGACCAGAGTTCCCACATCGGCCTGCTCCGCCACAGAGAAGTTGTACATCGGAGCACTGAACACTGGCGGATTGTCATTGACGTCTCCGATGCGAACAATGAGCGAGTAGTTCGAGCTGAAACTTCCGTCACTCACTTCGATCTGAAAGTGAGTATAATGCGTACAAAACTAAACTAATCATACAAAAAACACAAGCAATTCAGACAACATACGGTGAGAGAGTAGGCGTATCCCAAAGCAGACATGGCCTCGTAGTCAACTACAGCGTCAAGGATCAGCTGAGACGCATTGGGCTCAATCGACTGAAGTCGGAACTTTCCGCCAGAGTTATCGCCCACAATCGAGTATGTGAGCTGAAATGAGTGTAAGACAACATATAATAGCTAAAATTTGGTTATTGAAAACGATTTAACTTCGTTCAATAGTCAGCTAGAATGTGACTTACATTTGTTGAGGAAGTGTCTGGGTCGGTGGCCTGAAGGTCTGTCACAACATGGCGAACTGTCGCATTCTCGTACAAAAGTACCTCGCCTCTACTGAACTCAAATCGAGGAGCATTGTCGTTGATGTCGAGCAGCAGAACTCGAATCGGCTGACTCGACGAGAACGACGGCTCGGCCGTGTTCACGGCTATTACGATCAATGTTACCTCGGTGTTCACTTCTCTGTCAAGCGTCTCTGGTCTCGCTTCCACAATCCCCTATAAAGAACGAAATTGACATTTTATTAACTGTCGAATAAGCAGGAAAAAAACTGTTCAACTACTCACCAAACTACTGCTGATATTAAAGATTGTCGCTCCACTGTCCAATCTGTATAAGACGCCGGCGTCTTCTGCTCCGCCGTTGATGGTGGCATTCACGTCGATCACAAACACGTAGGCCGTTTGATTCTCCAACACTGATGCTACAAGAGGTGTAGACAAGAACTGAGGTACCTTCGCATAGTACACATCCGATGGAATCACTGACACAGTGACTGTCGCATTGCCCGTCATTGCTGACGCGTCGGTGCAGATGGCGTCGAAGAGTAGTTTGTGACAGACAAAGACGAAGAAACCGTCAGTGCTCCGGTGGTCGAGTTGAGTTGAAAATCCGATGCCGATGCAGAGTAGCTGACTGGTTGAGGATTCGCACTAGGATAGTCGGATCAACGGCAATCACAGATCCGACTGCGAATCCGACTGTCGCATTTTGAGGTGCATAGAAGAAGTAGGAGTTGGGAACGAACTCAGGCGGTGTGTCGTCCTCATTCAAGACCTGTACGAAGATCTGAGCTGTAGCCGTGCGAGGCGCAGCCGCGTGGTCGATGGCCAATACGATCACCGTGTAGGACGTGACCTTCTCGAAGTCGATCACGCCGATTAAGCTGACGTCTCCGGTCGATGAGTCGACGCTGAACAGTCCGGACGTCGAGTTCGATTCAAGCAGACTGTAGGAAATGATTCCATTGACTGACGGGAAGTCGGCATCAGTAGCCTTGACAGTGACGAGTAAGGTGTTGTTCGGAGCCGACTCGTTCACGGACACGTGTAGATTGATGGCGAGAAGATCGGAGTATTCGAGTTGGTCTGATTGGCGTAGACCGTCACGGTTGTTGTGCCACTTAGAGACGGCGTTCCCTGATCGCGGGCCGTCACAATAATATCGTATTTTGTTCCAGCTGTTCCATTTATTGACGCTCGAACAGAAATCTCTCCGGTTGAGTAGTTGATAGCAAACTTATCCTGTCCGCCAGAAATGAAATAGTTTACCTGAGCATTGAATCCTATGTCGGCATCGGTGGCTTTTACGCTGCCTACAACCTGACCGTTTGGAGCTTGCTCGTCCGCAAAGAACGTATAGGCTGTTTTTTGAAATGTTGGCGGATTATCGTTTTCATCTCCTACAGTTATATTAACTATAGCCGAATCGTTGAACAGACCGTCAGTGACGCTGACTGTCACTGAGTAGAGGCTCTGCCGCTCTCTATCTAGAGATTCGTTGAGCAGTAAGCTGATTGTTTTCGTCATTGTTGCATTGACTAGATAAAAGAGGCTTGCATCTGCTGCTACGGGCAACGAAAAGTTGAAGCCAGCCGGGACTGTGTCTGCATCACTTGCAAAAAGTCTGGTGACGAACTGACCGGGACTCTGATTTTCCTGCACAGTTGCCGTGTAGACTTTGGGATTGAAAACTACCGGTTTGTCATTGGAATCGGTTAGCTGAACTTTCAACGTCAGCATTGTAGATTGCACCAGCTGACCCCTGTCACTGGCCACTACTAAGATTGGAATCTCTGCCTGTTTCTGGTAATCGAGCAGGTTTCCATTGGCAACGGTGATCTCGCCTGTCAAAGCGTTGATTTTAAACGGGCTGTTGACAGTCACGATGCTGTAGGTGACATTGCCATTCTGGCCAGCGTCTGGGTCTGTTGAATTCAGCTAAAATGAAATGAAAAAAGTAAGAAAAATGAACATTTTTCTGTTTTGTGTACCAGAGATTCTGGGCTTGAATTTTGGTCGTCTGGATCGATTTAGTCGCAACGTTAAATATGCTCCAGAGTCCCAATAAGCCTCCCTACATGGCTTTTACCTTAACAACCGAAGTCCCATTCGGCGCGGCTTCTTGAACGCTAACTGTTAGCTCGCTAACCGCCGGTAAAAATTGTGGCGCATTGTCGTTCAAATCTGTGACTGTCACTCGAACTGTAGTGTTCGTCTGGTACCTGCCATCACTGGCCTGCACAACGAGTACGATGGGATTCTCCATCAGACTCTCTCGATCAATGCTAGCATTGGTGAGCAGAGAAGTCGAATCGACAAGGAACATGTCTGAAAAAAATTTAAATGTCATTCTTTACTCCTTGGTGTCGTAAGAAAAGCATTATGACAGTTTCTACAATTGACTAAAATGCGCACCTCCACTTAAGACTGTCATCGTAACGGCATCTCCGTCGCGATCAGTGACGGTCAGAGTGCCGACACTTGTCCTCAAGGGCGCATTCTCAGTCACGCTAAAGTTGTACAAACTGGCGGAGAATACGGGCGGATTGTTATTGACATTAGCGACGCGTACAGTGACCGTAACTACGGCTGACAGTTGCGGCGTGGCCTCCAGATTGATGGCAACCGCTTGCAAAGTGTGCACGGCAGAACCGCCGTCGTCTCTGCTGACGGACGACGCCAAACTGAAGCTGCCGGTGGCGTTGTCGATGGCGAATGGCCCGCCAGAGGGACGAAGCTCGTAAAAAACCGCCGCGGTTGTATCCGGCGTTGAATCATTGTCTGTGGCGCGTATCGCCGTGCTGATGACGGAACCGGTCGATTGCGTCTCATTTATTGAGAAATCGTATTGAGCTGCAATAGGATTTCATCAACGAAAAGTTATACCCAGCCAAACTAACTGGACAATAGTAATAAAGTATGCTGTAATAATGGTTTTTGTAGGTAAAGTGAGACATTTTCGCCGCAATCTGAGACCAACTCAGCAGAGCAACTTAGCGGCAATCGCGCTTGCACGTTGATTACGGCCGGCAGTTAAATGCACGAGCTATTACTCAAATATAGGTTTAATGCTGCCGAGTTGTCTGTCTGGGTTTGTCTACTTATTAGTAGAGAATATTGATTGTGATTGCGAAAAGCTTTCATGGCGCGGCAACGGGCAACTGTTGCATGTGCATAGTATTATAGCAGCTGTAAGTAGCAGTTCTGTCTGCTACTATTCTCACTCTGCTTGCAAGACGTTCTCAAAAGGTTTAAAGTCGATTTATTAAACAACAATCTCAGTCTTAAAAAGTGCTGGAAAAATTCTCATTTAGCATGTAAAACCAATGCTAATAACAGCGTAAGAATTCGGGCCTTACTCTGCGTGAACACTGGCGCATTGTCATTTACATCCGTGATGCTGATTTGAATTTCCGCCGTGTCATTGAGGAGTGACCCGCCAGATCCTGAGGCCGGGTTGTAGGCAATAATCTGTGGAAATACAGGTGAAGCTCATTTAGTGGAAAAATTGACAGGTAAAAGTTATATGATCTTATATTTACTTGGGCCTTTCGTTCAGAAGAATCCTAATCTCCAATGCTGCAATATGCTTTCCCAGTGCTCAAAATCGATATGATGCATCGATCTGCCAGTCCCATTTCAGCTGGCTATAACTTAAGAAGCTGCCTTAAGTGTTCTACGTGAAGTGTCAGAGTAAGGATGCAATCTACGCAGTGAATTCTTTTTGAAGAAGCAATACTCTTCCGACCACATTTTGCCCCTAAAAGTCTAAGCTTACTGAGGCTTATAAAACGCCATTACTATTTAAAAATAGACCTCTTACGAGCTATTGTAATTTCCTCTTAAAAGCTTAAGCATTGGTCAAGTAAGAGAGACGCGAAAGATCAATATCTAGTTAACTGGAAAATCTACAATACCAGAATCGCAACCCCCACGGGGGGTCTGATGCGCTAGTCTGCATATACAACAATCATCCGAGTCTTCACCTGAATCGAGAAGTTCCTATTGCGGTCCGGCTCGTCGTAGTTCAACGACTGCCAAAGAGTCAGCGAACCCGTGCTGGAGTCCAGGCGAAACTTCCCGAGCTCATTGCCGCCCGTGATATTATAGACGATGGTAGAATAAGGCGCCGTAGTATCCAAATCGTTGGCCTTAGCACTCGTTATCTCGCGTCCAACGAAAAGATCTTCACGCACTGTGGCAGTAAAAACTCGTTGAACAAAGATTGGTCGATTGTCGTTCGAGTCCAACAGGTTGACGCTTACAACAAAGGTCTGATTTGTGCCGGAGAAGTTGGCCATCGGTTGCAGGTTGTACACAAGCACGGTGATGTTATGCCTGGATGCGTTGCCGAATAGCGACCGCGTGAGCGGCACCGTGGAGGAGAGGAAGCCGGTGGTGGCGTTGATGACAAAGGACCCGTTTAGATCTGACGGCGAAACCAGCTCAAACTGGCTGTCTCGATTCGAGCCCAGATCTGCGTCCGTGAACTGTCGGTGAGGCGAGGTATTAAACAAATAAGTGCTCGCTTTAAATAATCAAAGCAATAAAAAATAGAAGCAATTGAGATTCCTGATTTCACGATGCTTCCAAAAATTTGCTTAACTTCTGTGCCATAAGGTTTCATTGACTTTTGCGATGGTCCACTCACCTTTATCTGCAGAAAATCAGCATAGGTGCCTTTCTCAACCAGTGATGCAGTTGCCGTTGTCGACGCGTCAAACAGCGGCTCATTGTCGTTAACGTCCTCAACAATGACGCGAACGTCAACTGTTGAAGATAGAGCCGGCATGCCACCATCCCGAGCCATCACGGCGAAAGTGAATCCGGTCGGGGTTGCCTCACGGTCCAGTGTCAACTTAGTGAACAGCTCTCCGGTCGTTGCGTTCACCGTGAAGTAGGTATCAGCCTGAGCACCCATCAGGCTGTACTGAATTTCTGAGTTCGACGTACCTTCCTGATCAGCGTCTGTGGCGACAATCTGGCCGAGAAGGACTGGAGCGTCGAGATTCTCCGAGATGGTGAAGTTGAAAGACGACTGGTTAAATTTCGGAGTCTGATCGTTGTAGTCTAGGACTGTGATGTTCACTGGGGCGGTGGCGTTCTGAATAGGCCAAGCAAATGAGACTTGTCTTAAGCCATATCTTCTCGCAAAGTAACCGTGAAAAATGGAAGACAGATCAATTTTTTTGATCCGCTGCTCTTACCATGGTGCCATCTGAGACTACCACGGTCAAGTTGTAGAAGTTCACCGTCTCTCGATCCAGACCCAAAGAGATCCGCACGAATCCTCTGCAACAGTTCAAATTTTCAGCAGTTTTTCATTATCCGTTCTGTAAAAATAGAATTACTTATGTTTCGCTTACTCGTTGGATTGCGTAACTACGGTGAATCTGTCACTTCCTATTGTGTTGAGCAAAGTGTAGTTCAGCACTGCTCCAGGGTACTTGTGAGTTGCCTAAAATATCAACAGATACATTGAGTACTTTTTAGCGAAGGTAGATAGAATCTAAAGACAGGTATGGGGAAGCGGGTATTGTAGTGAGACGGGTATGGGGAATATAATGGGGGAAATTAGGTATGGTAAATTAAGTATGGGAAATTAGGTATGGGGAATCAGGTGTGGGGAATCAGGTGTGGGTAATCAGGCGTGGGGAATCAGGTGTGGATAATCAGGTGTAGGTAATCAGGCGTGGGAAATCAAATACGGGGAATAAAGTCTCACCGTGAGCCGCACAACGTTGGTCCCAATGGGCGCAGCCTCAGTCACGCTGGCCGTGAAAAACGCTGGTGCAAACACCGGAGGCGACACCGACGCGCTCAGGATGTTAACCCGGACCAGAGCCAGGTTGCTGCGCCGGTCTTTCTCTACTGCGGCCTGATCGGTTGCCGTGACAACGAGCTGATAGGTGGACACAAACACTGCGTTGTCAGTTAGCAACGCTTTGAGCCGGAGTTCACCCGTGTTGGAGTCGATGTACATCACTGATTGTCCATTGTCCGAAGCGTAGGATAACGAGACTTTCACCTGGCCATTCAGTCCCGCGTCCAAATCCGAGGCATTTAGCTGGAAATGGGTTTTTTTGAGTTGGCGGTTCGTCTGAGTTGTTTGTTCATTTCTTTCTGGGTAAATTATTGAGAATATCGCCTCCTCAGGCCAGATATTTTACAATTTGGATTCTGAAGGCACGAATCAGGTTGAGCACCAGGTTTACACCAGCTTGTGTAGCAGATCGTACATCGGATTTTTCATCAGGTTGTACATTAAGTAGTAAACCAGGATGTACACTGGAATGTACATCAAGTTATACACCAGGTTGTACACCAGGATGTACACCTGGATGTACACCAGGATGTACACCAGGACGTACATCAGGTTGTACACCGGGATGTACGTCAAGTTTTACACCAGGATGCACATCAGGATGTACATCAGGTTTTACACCAGGATATACACAACGATGTACAGTACACACAGTACACATCAGTTCTCACATTAGGATTTCGTGATCATTTACGCTGCACATCGTGACGAGAACAATACATACATTGTATACGCTCGTATTAGGTAAGGGCATACCAGGTGTGAGAATTGCTAGATACGCCAGGTTGCACAATCTGGTGCACATGGGGTATGCATTGGTCTGTACAAATATAAAGTACATCGGGCATTATTGAAATAATATAATTGTATATTATAGCAGCAAAGTTAAAAGCAGTCTCACATAGCCTAGCAAAGACCCATTGGCTGCGGTCTCGGACACATTGAACTCAAACGATGGCTGAAGAAACTGCGGACTGTTGTCGTTGACGTCTGTCAGAGTCACCATCACTGTCACGTTGTTGCTCATGAACTGCTCCGCTGTGTACAGTTCGCGGGCGTAGACCTGGTTTTGAAGAGGTAAGAGAGTTGTGGTAAACTAACTCACCTATCAGGTAACGTATGTCTGTTTGTCTATCTGTCTGTCTGTGTGACTGTCTGTCTATCTGTCTGTCTGTGTGACTGTCTGTCTATCTGTCTGTCTGTCTGTCTGTCTGTCTGTCTGTCTGTCTGTCTGTCTGTCTGTCTGTCTGTCTGTCTGTCTGTCTGTCTGTCTGTCTGTCTTTCTGTCTGTCTGTAAGACGTTGTGATGTAAATATATAAACGCAAAATAAAAGTATAAGCGGAAATTGTCAAGACAGACTTGAGGCTGACTCATCGAGACACTAAAAATTCCGCCCAAATCGTAAATTATGCACGATTGGAAACTCTGATCTTGTCTAAGTTCAATTAAATAAAATTCTCTACCTTCTGAATTTGCGTTATTTTATTCGTTTCTGTTAAACTTACCTCATTCTATTCTATTCTATTCTATTCTATTCTATTCTATTCTATTCTATTCTATTCTATTCTATTCTATTCTATTCTATTCTATTCTATTCTATTCTATTCTATTCTATTCTATTCTATTCTATTCTATTCTATTCTATTCTATTCTATTCTATTCTATTCTATTCTATTCTATTCTATTCTATTCTATTCTATTCTATTCTATTCTATTCTATTCTATTCTATTCTATTCTATTCTATTCTATTCTATTCTATTCTATTCTATTCTATTCTATTCTATTCTATTCTATTCTATTCTATTCTATTCTATTCTATTCTATTCTATTCTATTCTATTCTATTCTATTCTATTCTATTCTATTCTATTCTATTCTATTCTATTCTAGGCCTCAAATCCCTTTTTATCCCATCAAAATATATTAACAGTGTCGCATTTTTTGTCAGTTATCGCCGGTCAAACACACCTGGGGCTTACACCTTGTCATGCCAGGTGTGTCATTCAATGACAAGCTACTCAAGCAAGCCCTTACTTAAGCCAGGAAAGAAACGCGATATTCTGCCTCAGAGCCTCAGCGCTAGCGAGAAAACACAGAATAATGTAATCGACACTGACACTTCCTTTACCCAATGTAAAGCCCCCAGCGTCACATAGGCTTGAGTAAAAATTCAGAAGCTGCCCTACGCGCGGGTGTCCAGCTACCTAACTCAGACAACACGGATGTGCTTTAAAAAATAAGCGTCTCTCCTCGTTGCCATGGCAACACGAATTTCCTCTCTCTGTCCCTGTTCTCTGGTTGAATCGGTGATTTCCAACAATCGCCCGGACCTCTGCCACCGCTGCCTCACTACCCCTGCACTTAATAAAATAATAAAGAGTGACTCTTCTGTCGGCTCTTCAGTCCATCGCGCAGTCATTATTGTACGAATTGGATTTTCATTTGTTTGCCTGCAACTGACTGAATCTGTACTGACTGAAATCCAATTCAGTTCATACAAAACTCTAGACGTATTTTTGGTTGATTGGTAAATTGAGACGGTTCTTTGTTGGGTTTGACAAATTAAAAATACATAAAAATGTAAACTCAT
Organism: Macrostomum lignano; assembly: GCA_002269645.1. Classification (NCBI taxonomy): domain Eukaryota; kingdom Metazoa; phylum Platyhelminthes; family Macrostomidae; genus Macrostomum; species Macrostomum lignano. The sequence goes on along the minus strand of NIVC01001998.1, from coordinate 121,802 downwards.
TAAGGAATCATTAAAATGTTTCACTTAATCATATCTAGCATCCTTTTATCATGTACAGAATTACTGAATCATCTATAGCAGCATTGACTCATCTGGAGCATCACTGAATCATCTATATCATCACTGAATCATCTATATCATCACTGAATCATCTATATCATCACTGAATCATCTATATCATCACTGAATCATCTATATCATCACTGAATCAATTATATCATCACTGAATCATCTATATCATCACTGAATCATCTATATCATCACTGAATCATCTATATCATCACTGAATCATCTATATCATCACTGAATCATCTATATCATCACTGAATCATCTATATCATCACTGAATCAATTATATCATCACTGAATCATCTATATCATCACTGAATCATCTATAACATCACTGAATCAATTATATCATCACTGAATCATCTATATCATCACTGAATCATCATCAGCATTACTGAATCATTTATAACATCACTGAATCATCTATATCATCACTGAATCATCTATATCATCACTGAATCATCTATATCATCACTGAATAATCTATAACATCACTGAATCATCTATATCATCACTGAATCATCTATAACATCACTGAATCAATTATATCATCTATATCATCACTGAATCATCTATAACATCACTGAATCATCTATATCATCACTGAATCAATTATATCATCACTGAATCATCATCAGCATTACTGAATCATTTATAACATCACTAAATCATAATGATGCAAGTCAATCATCACCCAGTCGATCAGTCTCACCTGGAAGGTGAAATCCGCATAGAGCTCCCTGTCCAGCAAGGTGGCATTCAGCACGGTGACCACGCCAGTTGTTGAGTCAATTTGAAAGGCACCGCTTGGATCGGCAATGAGAAACTCTGACGACGAGTTCTGAAATAAAATTTTAATAATTAATATAAATGATAAATTTCATTTGGTTTTCAATGGGTAATTATAGTAACAGCATCGTAATAACTTTTGTGTGTCTTTGAGATCTCTCAGTATGTCTGAGTATGACTGAGTATCTCTGAGTAGGACTGAGTATCTCTGAGTAGGACTGAGTATGTCTGAGCATGACTGAGTATCTCTGAGTAGGACTGAGTATGTCTGAGTGTGACTGAGTATCTCTGAGTAGGACTGAGTAAGTCTGAGTATGACTGAGAATCTCTGAGTAGGACTGAGTATGTCTGAGTGTGACTGAGTATCTCTGAGTGGGACTGAGTATGTCTGAGTGTGACTGAGTATCTCTGAGTGGGACTGAGTATGTCTGAGTGTGACTGAGTATCTCTGAGTGGGACTGAGTATGTCTGAGTGTGACTGAGTATGTCTGAGTGTGACTGAGTATCTCTGAGTGTGACTGAGTATGTCTGAGTGTGACTGAGTATCTCTGAGTGGGACTGAGTATGTCTGAGTGTGACTGAGTATCTCTGAGTGGGACTGAGTATGTCTGAGTGTGACTGAGTATCTCTGAGTGGGACTGAGTATGTCTGAGTGTGACTGAGTATGTCTGAGTGTGACTGAGTATCTCTGAGTGTGACTGAGTATGTCTGAGTGTGACTGAGTATCTCTGAGTGGGACTGAGTATGTCTGAGTGTGACTGAGTATCTCTGAGTGGGACTGAGTATCTCTGAGTGGGACTGAGTATCTCTGAGTATCTCTGAGTATGACTGAGTATCTATGAGTATGTCTGAGTAGGACTGAGTATGTATGGGTATCTATGAGTATGACTGAGTATCTCTGATAACGTCTAAGTAGTCTCAAGGTGCGTCCAGGTATTGGGTATCCCAAAGTATCAAACGAACTTAGTGACTCATTAAGGGCTGATTAAAAGCTTCTCCATCTGTAGAAAAACAATTTTTGGCACTGTTTCCACATTCGGATCTCAGAAACCAACTGCTTTTAACAGCAGTTTGCTTCTAATGCTTTTAAAGATCACTTCGGATCAGCAAGAAAATTGTAGCCAAAACTGCTCCTTGGGCGTCTTCTTTGGCCCCATTTTATTCCAATAAACTCATCTAGTCACCGCCTCAAACAGTGAAGAGGTGAGAAAAAATTCATCTAGTTCACCCCCCAGCTGCTCTCGAGAGCAACTCTAGGCAAAAAAATAGCCCACATGCAGAGCCTGTAGCAGCCGTGGGTTGGGCTGAAGTATGCCAGTCTTGAAAGGAATAGTCTATCTTATTTATGAGTGTTAGCTATGCTCAGGATTATCATAACATCATCCTTTGTGTAATATAGACTTTATAGTCATCTAGTCAGGACTCGGAAGTCGTGTCCAGAAATAGAATCATAAATATAATTTAGAAATTGCGGATTGAAACCACGCAATTAGAATGGCTACAATAGAGATTCATGGAAATATATAGCAGTGAAATATAATCGTGGAAATAGAACAGTGGAAATAGAACAGTGGAAATAGAACAGTGGAAATAGAACAGTGGAAATAGAACAGTGGAAATAGAACAGTAGAAATAGAACAGTAGAAATAGAACAGTGGAAATAGAAGAGTGGAAATAACAAGTCATCAAAATAGAACCAGAAACTACGGTAAGAAGCCCAGGGCTGAGATAGAAGGCAAATATCAATAGTCACTCACGAGGTCCCTGTCCTGCACAGTGAGTCTGGTGACGTAGGTGCCAACAGCCGAATTTTCCGCTATGCTGGTGGTCACAGAGTCAGGCGACACCACCGGGTCGTTGTCGTTTTTGTCCTGCACAGTCACAATGACTGTCGCCAGAGCGATACGGGTTTCCGGTTTGTCCGTTTGATAGGCCTGTGCGGTTGGGGTGACAAGGCGGCAGGGTTACAGGTTAACTATCTAGCTATCTGAGATATCTAGCTACTGAGCTATCTAGCTACTGAGCTGTCTAGCTACTGAGCTATCTAGCTACTGAGCTGTCTAGCTACTGAGCTGTCTAGCTACTGAGCTGTCTAGCTACTGAGCCATCTAGCTACTGAGCTGTCTAGCTACTGAGCCATCTAGCTACTGAGCTGTTTAGCTACTGAGCTATCTAGCTACTGAGATATCTAGCTACTGAGCTATCTAGCTACTGAGCTGTCTAGCTACTGAGCCATCTAGCTACTGAGCTGTCTAGCTACTGAGCTATCTAGCTAATAATCTATCTGGCTACTGAGCTATCTAGCTACTGAGCTATCTAGCTACTGAGCTAATCTAGCTACTAAGCTATCTGGCTATTGAACTTCTTAACTGTCTTACTTGGCTTGATTTATCAAAAATCATCACACTCATTTGAATATTTTCCTGCAACCAAAACTGATTCTCATACGCCATATAAGTATTTAGTGTCTAATGAAATGGCATTCGAGAGGTTAGCAAATATTTGTGTCTCACAGCTATTATGCTATTATTTGCCTGCATTAAAGGTTTTTAAGCAAGTGCTGGTCACTGCCCTGCTCTAATGTCCTGCCAGAGAGAGAAACCGAGAGAACTATGGGACTCAAGGCAAGCAAGGCGTGTTTCTATATTTAGTACTAGCTTATAAAACTAAGCAACGTACGCGCGACTTAAAACGAAGTCGGGAGTATCTGCTAGTTCGTACATGGGCTGGCGCCTACTTTTATGCTGGCAACACTTGCAACACTAATTTGTCCGAATCGGTGTTAGACTATCTCTATCTGGGTTTTTTAAATGGTTATGGTCTCAGGATAGCCTCAGCTAGATAGCTCAGTAGCTGGATAGCTAAGTAGCTAGATAGCTCAGTAGCTGGATAGCTAAGTAGCTAGATAGCTCAGTAGCTGGATAGCTAAGTAGCTAGATAGCTCAGTAGCTAGATAGATCAGTAGCTAGATAGCTCAGTAGCTAGATAGATCAGTAGCTAGATATCTCAGATAGCTCAGATAGCTCAGTAGCTAGATAGCTCAGTAGCTGGATAGCTAAGTAGCTAGATAGCTCAGTAGCTAGATAGATCAGTAGCTAGATAGCTCAGTAGCTGGATAGCTAAGTAGCTAGATAGCTCAGTAGCTGGATAGCTAAGTAGCTAGATAGCTCAGTAGCTGGATAGCTAAGTAGCTAGCTAGCTCAGTAGCTGGATAGCTAAGTAGCTAGATAGCTCAGTAGCTGGATAGCTAAGTAGCTAGATAGCTCAGTAGCTAGATAGATCAGTAGCTAGATATCTCAGATAGCTCAGATAGCTCAGTAGCTAGATAGCTCAGTAGCTGGATAGCTAAGTAGCTAGATAGCTCAGTAGCTGGATAGCTAAGTAGCTAGATAGCTCAGTAGCTAGATAGATCAGTAGCTAGATAGCTCAGTAGCTGGATAGCTAAGTAGCTAGATAGCTCAGTAGCTGGATAGCTAAGTAGCTAGATAGCTCAGTAGCTGGATAGCTAAGTAGCTAGATAGCTCAGTAGCTGGATAGCTAAGTAGCTAGATAGCTCAGTAGCTGGATAGCTAAGTAGCTAGATAGCTCAGTAGCTGGATAGCTAAGTAGCTAGATAGCTCAGTAGCTAGATAGATCAGTAGCTAGATAGCTCAGTAGCTAGATAGATCAGTAGCTAGATATCTCAGATAGCTCAGATAGCTCAGTAGCTAGATAGCTCAGTAGCTGGATAGCTAAGTAGCTAGATAGCTCAGTAGCTGGATAGCTAAGTAGCTAGATAGCTCAGTAGCTGGATAGCTAAGTAGCTAGATAGCTCAGTAGCTGGATAGCTAAGTAGCTAGATAGCTCAGTAGCTAGATAGATCAGTAGCTAGATAGCTCAGTAGCTGGATAGCTAAGTAGCTAGATAGCTCAGTAGCTGGATAGCTAAGTAGCTAGATAGCTCAGTAGCTAGATAGATCAGTAGCTAGATAGCTCAGTAGCTAGATAGATCAGTAGCTAGATATCTCAGATAGCTCAGATAGCTCAGTAGCTAGATAGCTCAGTAGCTGGATAGCTAAGTAGCTAGATAGCTCAGTAGCTAGATAGATCAGTAGCTAGATAGCTCAGTAGCTAGATAGATCAGTAGCTAGATATCTCAGATAGCTCAGATAGCTCAGTAGCTAGATAGCTCAGTAGCTGGATAGCTAAGTAGCTAGATAGCTCAGTAGCTGGATAGCTAAGTAGCTAGATAGCTCAGTAGCTGGATAGCTAAGTAGCTAGATAGCTCAGTAGCTGGATAGCTAAGTAGCTAGATAGCTCAGTAGCTAGATAGATCAGTAGCTAGATATCTCAGATAGCTCAGATAGCTCAGTAGCTAGATAGCTCAGTAGCTAGATAGCTCAGATAGCTCAGTAGCTAGATAGCTCAGTAGCTAGATAGCTCAGATAGCTCAGTAGCTAGATAGATCAGTAGCTAGATAGCTCAGTAGCTATAGATAGCTCAGTAGCTAGATAGCTCAGTAGCTAGATAGCTCAGTAGCCAGATAGATGATTAGCTAGATAGCTCAGTAGCTAGACAGCTCAGTAGCTAGATAGCTCAGTAGCTAGATAGCTCAGTAGCTAGATAGCTCAGTAGCTAGATAGATGATTAGCTAGATAGCTCAGTAGCTAGATAGCTCAGATAGCTCAGTAGCTAGATAGCTCAGATAGCTCCGTAGCCAGACAGCTCAGTAGCTAGATAGATTATTAGCTAGATAGCTCAGTAGCCAGATAGATGATTAGCTAGATAGCTCAGTAGCTAGATAGCTCAGTAGCTAGATAGCTCAGTAGCTAGATAGCTCAGATAGCTCAGATAGCTCAGATAGCTCAGATAGCTCAGATAGCTCAGTAGCTAGATAGCTCAGAAGCTCAGATAGCTCAGATAGCTCAGACAGCTCAGTAGCTAGATAGCTCAGAATAGCTCAGATAGCTCAGATAGCTCAGTAGCTAGATAGCTCAGTAGCTAGATAGCTCAGATAGCTCAGATAGCTCAGTAGCTAGATAGCTCAGATAGCTCAGATAGCTCAGTAGCTAGATAGCTCAGTAGCTAGATAGCTCAGTAGCTAGATAGCTCAGTAGCTAGATAGCTCAGATAGCTCAGTAGCTAGATAGCTCAGTAGCTAGATAGCTCAGTAGCTAGATAGCTCAGTAGCTAGATAGCTCAGTAGCTAGATAGCTCAGAATAGCTCAGATAGCTCAGTAGCTAGATAGCTCAGTAGCTAGATAGCTCAGTAGCTAGATAGCTCAGTAGCTAGATAGCTCAGATAGCTAGATAGCTCAGTAGCTAGATAGCTCAGATAGCTAGATAGCTCAGTAGCTAGATAGCTCAGATAGCTCAGATAGCTAGATAGCTCAGATAGCTCAGATAGCTAGATAGCTCAGTAGCTAGATAGCTCAGATAGCTAGATAGCTTAGTAGCTAGATAGCTCAGATAGCTCAGATAGCTCAGTAGCTAGATAGCTCAGATAGCTCAATAGCTAGATAGCTCCGTAGCTAGATAGCTCAGTAGCTAGATAGCTCAGTAGCTAGATAGCTCAGATAGCTAGATAGCTCAGTAGCTAGATAGCTCAGATAGCTCAGATAGCTCAGTAGCTAGATAGCTCAGATAGCTCAGATAGCTCAGTAGCTAGATAGCTCAGATAGCTCAATAGCTAGATAGCTCCGTAGCTAGATAGCTCAGTAGCTAGATAGCTCAGTAGCTAGATAGCTCAGTAGCTAGATAGCTCAGATAGCTAGATAGCTCAATAGCTAGATAGCTCCGTAGCTAGATAGCTCAGTAGCTAGATAGCTCAGTAGCTAGATAGCTCAGTAGCTAGATAGCTCAGTAGCTAGATAGCTCAGAATAGCTCAGATAGCTCAGTAGCTAGATAGCTCAGTAGCTAGATAGCTCAGTAGCTAGATAGCTCAGTAGCTAGATAGCTCAGATAGCTAGATAGCTCAGTAGCTAGATAGCTCAGATAGCTAGATAGCTCAGTAGCTAGATAGCTCAGATAGCTCAGATAGCTAGATAGCTCAGATAGCTCAGATAGCTAGATAGCTCAGTAGCTAGATAGCTCAGATAGCTAGATAGCTTAGTAGCTAGATAGCTCAGATAGCTCAGATAGCTCAGTAGCTAGATAGCTCAGATAGCTCAATAGCTAGATAGCTCCGTAGCTAGATAGCTCAGTAGCTAGATAGCTCAGTAGCTAGATAGCTCAGATAGCTAGATAGCTCAGTAGCTAGATAGCTCAGATAGCTCAGATAGCTCAGTAGCTAGATAGCTCAGATAGCTCAGATAGCTCAGTAGCTAGATAGCTCAGATAGCTCAATAGCTAGATAGCTCCGTAGCTAGATAGCTCAGTAGCTAGATAGCTCAGTAGCTAGATAGCTCAATAGCTAGATAGCTCCGTAGCTAGATAGCTCAGTAGCTAGATAGCTCAGTAGCTAGATAGCTCCGTAGCCAGACAGCTCAGAAGCTAGATATTTCAATAGCTAGGTACATGAGTGGCTAGACATTTTAAGCTTGAGCAGGCATGGTGCTCAGCAACCTTACCTTGACTTGCACCAATAACTCATTGGTAGTCATTGCCTCTCTGTCAATCAGTCTTGTCACCAGAAACTGTCCTGTCGAAGAGTTGATGGCGAGGAAAGTCTCACCGCCCAACACTGATCCTGTAATAGGTTGATTAGAATGGGTTGGTTCTGCAGTTAGCCTGGGTGCATATAGTAGGTAGTCTAAAAAGATTATAAGAACAGTTTTCATGCATCCAAGCCATAAAAATTTTGAATTATTTGGCATGAAATTTTTTATTTCATCTGATCCAAATAAATGAAAGGCTATGAACCATATGAAATATGCATGTAATTCTTTAGTTACTGACCAGAAGCTGAAACAGATACTGAAATAGTAAAATTATTGATATAATTAAATTAGATGGATAAATATATATAAAGTAGAAGTTCTGACATAAAGTGCACCAATATTGGAGCGCGTATTTGCAAATTACCTGACTGAATAGTGTAGCCAATGGTCTGATTGATGCCGATGTCCATATCGGATGCGTATAGTTCAGGCACAGTCTTAAGAGACACGTTCAACTGGCTGGTTTCCTGGTGTGTAAAAATAAGATTCAAATGTTGAGTTGCTTTGGAATTTCGGTTTGGTAACATCAAGAGATCTGAAGGCAACGCAGAGAGGTTGTGGATATCATGGGACAGAAAGGGGTTGGGGATATCATAGGGACAGTGAAGGGTTGTGGATATCATAGGGACAGAGACGATATGGATACCAAGGATACTGCACTTTAGCCACAATCCATTCCCCCAGCCTCACATTCTCCACGAATGACAGTCGGTAAATGTCCTGGCTGAATCGCGGACTCAAGTCGTCAACGTCCGAGACGTTAATGTAGATGGCTACAGTCGCCACCTTGCCGAAATTGTCCGTCGCTGACAGGTTAAACGTGTAGTCTCTGTGGCTGGGACCGGCGTCAAAGTCCAGAGCCTGCTGGATTCGCAGGACTCCGGCGGTGACTCCTTCGCCGTTGTAAGTGGTTGTGAACATGTTGGCAGCGATGGATTCGTTCTGTAAATCGTAGTTGGCATTGTGCACCATTTGCAGTGGGCGATTCTGTAGTCAAACAATTGATGAATATAATACATCGATAGCACTTGTACTTACCAAAATCGCAAACGAGTAGCTCGGTTCAGTAGTTGAGTGGTCGCGATCGGCTACCTGACCTTTGAACGTGTAGATGGCTGTTCCCGGAGGGTCAGACTAGAATTCGAATAGTTTTAGAAGAACATAAATTTTATATCGTTATTGGACGTAACTTAACTACAATTAGGTATTTACCTCGGCCACCGTGAAGCTGTAATATGGCTTGATGAAGTACGGATCGAACTCGTCCACCTCAGTAATGGATATGACTAAGTTGGTGTGAGATGCGCAGTTCAAAGTAGTGGTGATTGGTGCACCAGGGTTGCTGATGTTGCCGCCAGAGCAAGATGTTGGAAACTCCAGATCGAACACCTTAGCCATGTAGATTCCGCTTGTGTTGCTGTGGAAGTAGCAACCGTAGGTTGAAACGCTGGAGATCGGGCTTACCGGGTCACTGGGCGGTTTCGGCCCGGTGAGGTTGAGCACCAGAGTGCCAACCGGCGAGTTCTCTGGTACCCCAGTGCTTACAGCAGGGTTTGCAGCAGCGTCACTGGCGGGACACTGAGATCGAACTGGTTGGGTGGGGTGAATGTTTAGATTTGCTTAAAAGTACATTGAAAGTTTTTATTGGTTTAAGAGCTGACACTCCGTGAGATAAAGACAATCTTATTGCTTTAAGTACCTTTCCGCAAGAAGTAATTCAGTGATTAAAAAACCGACCCTGTGACAGAAGAACTGACCCTGTGACAGAAGAACTGACCCTGTGACAGAAGAACTGACCCTGTGACAGAAGAACTGACCCTGTGACAGAAGAACTGACCCTGTGACAGAAGAACTGACCCTGTGACAGAAGAACTGACCCTGTGACAGAAGAACTGACCCTGTGACAGAAGAACTGACCCTGTGACAGAAGAACTGACCCTGTGACAGAAGAACTGACCCTGTGACAGAAGAACTGACCCTGTGACAGAAGAACTGACCCTGTGACAGAAGAACTGACCCTGTGACAGAAGAACTGACCCTGTGACAGAAGAACTGACCCTGTGACAGAAGAACTGACCCTGTGACAGAAGAACTGACCCTGTGACAGAAGAACCGACCCTGTGACAGAAGAACCGACCCTATGATGAAAGAACCGCCAGTGCGCTACCAAAAGCTATGGCTGTATACATAAAAACAAATCAATGTCAACTCACCGGATGCTATTAAACTCGCGATGAGGCAAGCCGTCAGCAACATCCATCGAGCCATTTTTATCGCAAATTTTGCCTCGATGTGAGGGAATTTTCTGTTGTTTATTTCTGTCTCAGTTTCAATCAACAAACAATAGCATGGTATCTGTTGGGAAAGATTTCCAATCCAAAGAGCTTCTATTGTCCAACGTTAACCTTGAGGAATGCGTATTAGCAAAATACCAAGCTTAAATATTAGGTTGAGAAGATAAAGCCAGACTGGCTCCCAGTGAGTGGGTGTGAGCTTATGCAGAGCTGCAGTGTAGATGGGTGGGCCGGGCCTGACGGTAGCGAGCTGGGTGGGTCAAGTTGAGCAGGACAATAAAATAACCCGAGAAAAGTGAAGGGGGCTGCGCACCTATATGGCCAAACAAAAAAGCTTTTTAAAACGCGAGAAAAGGACCCCGCGTTAGGGACTGCTTTCGACGGAGGGTCTGTCTCGACTCTGCGCTCTTTTTAAAAATTTCCAAGCTGAATTCTTGCCATGCAGACGCGCTGTTATTGGCTTGAGTCGGTTTCTACTATGAGCACCCGTCTCTTTCCCCTGCGAACTGCCGTCTGTTTGTACCAGCAAATCGGAGAACTTGAAGCAGAGCCGATGATTGAGGGAATTGTTTCTAATAAATAATCAATTCAATTGGAATTTGTTTAGGATGTTGTTGTATTGGATTTGGAGTGCCTGCGTACCGACCCTCTGCTCGATTTAATTTAATATATAAGCAATAATTTAGCCACAGGGCTCATTTACCTGTTTTTTTGTTAAAGTCTAACCCTCAGATTTATTAGACTTGATTATTTCTTTAACATGGCGCCCGAACCAAAATCACAGTAAAATCAAGCAGTGAGCGCAAGAGTGCTACAGTGACTCAGCGATTTTTCAACAACAGCATGGACTCCAGGAAGAGAGGCGTGTTACGAGCGACGGTCACCAGACTGGCACAGAAAGCCGAAGACCTGCTCAAAACAGATGCTGCTGAAGATGAAATCGACAGCGTTCTAGAGGCTCTACGGTTCAAGAAGCAGCAGCTCCAAGCAGCAGATGAAGAGCTCGCCGCGGAGGTTGACGAGAAGGACGTGCAGGCTGAAGCAGGGACGACAATGGAGTACGACCTGCTGGCTGGCAAATTGATCTCGAACCTCACCAGACGGCTCCAGGAGCTTCAGACCGCGCGGACCGGCACGCCGCAGGCAACAAATCTGCTGCAGAATACAGCCATACAGACGACGACTTCGTCCAAGTCTTCGGAAGAGAATTCTTCAACGACAAGGACTCAGACTGCCATCAGGTTGCCAAAACTGCCGCCACCGTCATTCAGTGGCGATCGGACCCAATGGACGGAATTCTGGGACCGCTTCAACTCTAGTATCCATGACAACCCGAGCCTGAGTGTCGTCGACAAATTCAGCTACCTGCAGTCGTGTCTGTCTGGGGAAGCCCGAAACTCGATCGCTGGTCTCAACATCACGAAGGACAACTACCATATCGCCATCGACAACCTGCAACGACGATTTGGATCCCGCAACGGAGCCGTGCGCGAGCACCTGGCAAAGTTCTCGGTGCTGACCTGCTCCAGTTCGTCGGCACAGCACCTGAGGAATTTCTACGACCAAGTCAATGGAAATGTCCGCAGTCTGACGAATCTCGGGGTGAGTGTCGAATCTTACGAGTCCATGTTGCTGCCCAACTTGCTGGCGAAGCTGCCGGAAGTCGTTCGTCTCGGGATGCTGAGAACTGCTCGGATTGCTTTCGTCGGTTATTCCTTTGGTAGCAGCTTGTCGCAGATGAGGGATGGCAATGGCTTAGATTCTGTGACGGAGTTTCTTCAGGTCTTGGAAATGGAGATTTTAGTCCGGGAGGAGGCGGCCGTTGGAGCTGCAGGGCAGACGTCCGGTTCCAATGGAGCGTCCAAGACTGCTGGTGAGAAACAGACAAGGGATGGCGGCACAGTGGCTGCGCTTCACACGAAGGTCAAAAAGGTCAGCCCGGCTTGTCCCTTCTGCGAAACTGAACATGCTCCAGAGAAGTGCACTCGCCTGGTAGACGTTGCGGCACGACTCCAGTTTTTGAAGGAGCAGAGGCGTTGCTTCAGCTGTCTCTGCAAGGGACACAGCGTCAAGACCTGCTACCAAAAGAAGCAATGTGAATTCTGCCAGATGAAGCATCACCCAAGTCTCTGTAGCGCACGCATGGAGAAGCTGCAGGGTAAGGATGGACCGAAGGCACCCGGCTCCACACTTGGAAAGGTGGGAGAAGACCGGAAGAAGTCCGAGCAGGCTGCTGCACAGAATGTGAAGAGTCAAGAAGTGAAGACCATGGCTATGGTGACAAAAGCTCAAACAGTGATCCTTCCAACAGCGGGAGCTGTACTGATTTCGACTGTTAACAATCAGGAGACTCCGGTGCGAATTCTCTTTGACTCTGCAAGCAACCGTTCGTTCATCTTGACCAGCTTGGCTGAGAAGATGGGGCTCCAGGTCATGGGCAGAGAGACGATGGAGGTGACAACATTCGGTGGCACAGAGGCCAAGGTGCTGCAGACTGCGATGGTCGAGTTCAAGCTTCGGAAATCTGACAGCACCGCCCAGTTCACAGTGCGCGCCAACACAGTGCCTTACATCTGCTCTCATCAGCCAGTTGTCAGCAGCTTGTGCATGAAGCACTTTCAACACCTCGACATGGCAGACTGGGACATCGGTGGTGAACAGAATCCCGAGATCAGTATCCTCATCGGAGCTGACCAATTCTACGACCTCGTCACAGGTCAAGTGATTCGCTCAGAGGTCGGCTCCGGTCCAGTTGCCGTATCCAGTCAGCTCGGTTGGTTGCTGTGCGGGTCACTGTCAGATGGGATCGCCGCAAGTGAGCTAGAGACCAGGTCAGAGCAGGTTCTTCTCTGCTGTGCTCAAGGAGCGGAGAAAGGTCTGGACAGCAGCACCATCGAGGCGTTCTGGACTTTAGAAGGTCTCGGCATCAGAAGTGCAGCCGAGCCTGATCAGCGTCCACTGACTCTGAATGCCCAGTTCCAAGAGGGTCGCTACTCAGTTCAGCTGCCGTGGAAGATTCCCAAAAAGGAATTAAGATTGCCCGACAACTTCGAGGTAGCGTTCAAGAGACTAAAGACCAATCTGACGAGGCTGCGTCGTGAGCCTGCGCTACTTCAGGAGTACCACCGCATTCTGACCAGTCAGAAGGAAGCTGGCGTAGTCGAAGAAGCTCCAGATGGGACCAGCGATCTCATCCACTACCTACCCCACCGAGCCGTAATCCGTCCTGAAGCTGAATCGACCAAAGTTCGAGTGGTTTTCGACGCGAGTGCCAAGCGAGATCAGTGCAGTCCATCGCTGAATGACTGTCTGGAAACAGGAACCTGTTCGTTGGCCGAGATTCCGCGACTGCTTCAGGCATTTCGACTTCATCCGATCGCCTTGACTGCCGATATTGAGAAGGCTTTTTTGCAGATCCGAATTGCAGAAGACGACCGCGATGCTCTACGATTCCTCTGGCCACGGGATCCCAGTCAAGCTGATTCACCTCTCGTTGTTCTGCGCTACGCTGCTCTGGTGTTCGGACTCACCTGCTCACCTGCCGTCCTGGAGACTGTCATTCAACACCACTTGGCATCTCACCGAGGCCAGCATGCAGAGTTCGTGGATAAGGTGTCCAAAGAAATCTATGTAGACAACCTGATCTCTGGGTGCGTGGATGAACAGCAGGCCCTGGATCTCATCCAAAAATCACGGCACATATTCCAACAGGCCGGAATGAATCTGCGACACTGGCAGTCCAACAGCAAAAATGTATTGAAAGTGGTTCGCGCCAGCACACTTGACAGTGATGTTCTTGCTCCGGCGTTGTCGGCGGTGACGAAGGACATCACGGAGGACCCCTCCAGCTATTCAGCCGCCTCCTTGGGCGAAGATGGCGTATCGTCAAAAGTCCTCGGGCTGCGATGGGAGACAGGATCGGACGTGTTCGTGCTGCAGTTTTCTCCGCCAGAAGATTTGCTCAAGGCGTCGCCCTCCAAGCGTGTCGTGCTACAGCTGCTGGCCCGTGTCTACGATCCTCTGGGCTTCCTGGTTCCGCTGCTTACGTTGCCGAAATCGATGTTCCAGAAGCTGTGCGTTGAAAAGATCGCTTGGGACTGCCCGCTAAAGGAGCCGATTAAGCAGCAGTGGCTGAAGTGGTTGCAGGAGATGCTGGCAGGTCGATTTCAAGTTCCAAGGTTGGTGCTTTCGGCGACGAAGGAGGTCGAGGAGATACAGCTGCATGGGTTCTGTGATGCGTCAATCAAATGCTATGCGGCGTGTCTTTACCTGCGAGTGCAGTACACCGATGGTTCCGTCAGCTGCAACCTGGTGGCCGCCAAGGCGAGAGTGGCTCCACTGTCGGTTCTTTCAATTCCTCGGCTCGAACTCCTGGGTGCCTTGATACTCGCCAGACTGTTGACATCATCCATGAGTCAGTATCCTCAGGTTCGCCAGGTGTTTTGCTGGACAGACAGTGCCGACACGCTCTACTGGATCCGGCAGCACAGACCCTGGAAGCTCTTTGTTCATAATCGGGTGACGGAGATCCGCCGCCTGGTGCCAGAGGATGCCTGGAGACATGTCCCAGGCGAGGAGAATCCGGCGGACGTTGCATCTCGAGGAACATCAGCGAGCAAGTTGAAGGCGGACGACAGCTGGTGGCACGGTCCAGACTGGCTGGCACGACCTCCTGACGATTGGCCCGACCAATCCTTTCTCAGCTTACCGACAGCGGCAGTTGCCGAGGAGCAGAAGACACAAGCGAACCGTCCAGTTGTTCTGCTAACTGAAGCCGGTCCTGACATCAGTCTACAGGAAGTTCTCAATGACACGAACTTCTCATCCTGGATCAAGCTGATTCGGGTGACAGCCTATGTCCTACGCTTCGTCAGAAACCTGCAAGCTAGAACTTCTGCAGCGGGGGAGGAGCGAGTGGGACCACTGGCTGCAGCAGAAGTCCTTGAAGCTGAAGAGCGCTGGCTGCGAGAAGTGCAGAAACGGAGTTTTCAAGCCGAAATTGCTCACATTCAGGAGTCAGCGGCCAGTACAGATCTCAGCAGGCAGTTGAATCTTTTTCTCGACAACAAGAGTATTCTCCGAAGCCAAGGTCGATTGAAGGAGTCCAACGCCTCTGCCGAGGTTGACTGTCCGATTCTGATCCCGAGCAAGTCACACCTGGAGCTTCTTCTCATCTGGGACGCTCACGCCAAGGTTCTGCACGGGGGAGTGCCCAGCACTCTTTGTAAGCTGCGAGAGAGATTCTGGCTAATCAGAGGAAGACAGCGAGTCAAGTCGATCCTGAGAAGTTGCTTTGTCTGCAGACGTCTTCAAGGACTACCATATGCAGTGAAGCAAATCCCAGCCTTACCTGAAGCACGCGTGAAGTCTGGGAGAGCCTTTGAGTGGTGCGGACTCGACTACTGCGGACCTGTCAAACTGATGGAGGACACAGAGATCGAGAAAGGCTATATCCTGGTTTTCACCTGTGCGGCCACGCGAGCCCTTCACCTGGAACTGGTGAGCGACTTGACGACCGAGACCTTCCTGCGAGCCCTCCGACGGTTCTGTGCTCGGAGAGGAATTCCCAATCTCATCAGTGACAACGCCAAGACATTCACCAAGGCTGCCAAAATACTTCAGGCGTCGGAGAGTCGACAAGTTCAAGACTTCTGCGCCACCAGGAAAATCACCTGGCAATTCATCGTCGAACGCGCACCGTGGCAAGGAGGCTTCTGGGAGCGACTGATGAGGGACATCAAGCTGGCTTTGCGCAAGACCATCCTCAACGCAACCCTGACGCTGGACGAACTGCGGACAGTGCTAATGGAGGTGGAAGCGGTGCTCAACAGTCGGCCTCTACTCTACGTGGATGCCGAAACCAACGGAGAAGTCCTGACGCCGGCGCACTTTCTGGTCCTGCAACGGCTAACGGCGGAGCCAACTTCTAGCGGTACGCCCGAGCTCCTGCTGCCGTTGCCAACACTGCTGAGGCGAATGCGCGCCAGACTGCAAGCCTTCTGGGACTGCTGGGAGCGACAGTATCTGACCAGCCTGCGAGAACATAATCTAAGTCCCAAGCATGGCGTAACTCGAGAAGCTACGGCCGGCGACATCGTCCTGGTGAAAGGTGAGGCCGGGCAGCCGAGGCTTACATGGTGTACCGGTGTCATCGAGTCGGTGCATCCTGGCCGAGACGGGGCGGTGAGATCTGCAACGGTTCGAGTCGCGCCCAGACCTGGCCGCGGTCCCAGGAGATGCTTGATTCGCCGACCGGTGGAGAACCTGATTTTGCTGGAAGCTGTGACTGAATGAACTTAAGTAACTGACTTTCAATGACTGTTCTAATCGTTGTTTCGAGTTTCTGTTTAGTTTTAGTTCGCAGTAATTTTCACTCCCTCCGAGAGCCCTCCGAGCCCTCCGGAGCCCTCCGACTTCACGCGTTTTTTTTGAGTTTCGTTTTCCCTTTGTTCCTACTTTTTCGTTAACTCAGTACTCTGGTGATGGTGTGTCACATTTTTAGTCATGTTGTCTGTTGTAAGTCTGTTGTAATGTTGGAGCGTTTTTTGTTGTTCGTTTGTTTTTTGCTATTCGTTTCGTTTAATTTCATTTAAGTTAATAGCGAGTTTCTTTTTTCGAATATCAATGTTAACTACTGTAATGATGAAGCATCATTAGGGGGAGTGTATTGGATTTGGAGTGCCTGCGTACCGACCCTCTGCTATGTGTAGCGTCGCCAGTGTACACTTGGCGGTCCCCGTCTCAGAGTGTGTTGGGGTGGGGTTGATGTGCGTGAGGCGTTGTTGAGTCAGAGAGTTGGAGAGAGAGAACATCGATTTAATTTAATATATAAGCAATAATTTAGCCACAGGGCACATTTACCTGTTTTTTTTGTTAAAGTCTAACCCTCAGATTTATTAGACTTGATTATTTCTTTAACAGTTGTATAGATTGTTGAAAACCGACTGCACACTGGACCGACCAAACTACACAGGAGGACTAACCGTTTTACAGATCTTACTGAGCTCACCGACTGCGGCCAAATTAATAATTAAGCGCAACCATATGAGTAGAGGAGGGAGAGAGAGAGAGTGGATCCGCAATGAGTTGGCAGCCGCGGATCTCAGGATCTTTATTGCTGTCGGAATGTCTGGTGGGGGCTGCTTTGCTGTCACGCAGCAGACGCCAGTTTTGTCCTTGCCAACCATGGCCCAGCAGAAACGCAGAAAGTCGCCCTCCGACAGCAATACGCAAGTGGCGTAGCCATTTGCAAGACTCATTTAGTCGGAGAACCTTAACGTTTGCTCTCGTCAGTTATTAATTGTACGACAAATTGCGCCAAAAGATTATTAATTGTTAAGGTTTTTGCGAAGGCTTACAAAGACAGAATATCTGTTAGAAATTGATTGAAATGTAGATTATTTGATATTTAACAGTGTTTTGGAATCGTAATTTGTTGAAAAAATTAATTTAACGTAATCGTATAAGAATTTCTGGATGGCGAACAAAAACATTTGTGCCGTGTCATTGCTGCTACTAAAAGTAGCAACTAACAAGCTGCAGTCCATGTATATATACAGAAACCTGCAGTTTGATCGTCATTTTCAAGCCGCTTTACAAGTCTAAAAATCTTAATTTCCCGGAAGCCGACTTCTTAAGGAGAAATGCTTCTAAACCAAAGCATTGCACTGACTGTTTTGATCTCAATCTGCATCGCGACTCAGCCAGACTTTGTTGCTAGCGAAAGGAGCGAGCTTCGCCTGACTAATGGTCGCTATAGGAAGCTGCTGGTGTTCTTGGAGGAAGATTCTGCAACTTCACTGTCAGTGGAGCAGTACGCCTTGCTGCTACAGAACATCCGGGTATCCTCAGCATCACTTCTCTATATGGCTGGAAGCTTAGAGTGTCACTTTTTGTTGCTGAGAGAGTGCACTTTGTGTAGCTGAGAGTGCCACTTTGTGTAGCTGAGAGTGCCACTTTGTGTAGCTGAGAGTGCCACTTTGTGTAGCTGAGAGTGCCACTTTGTGTAGCTGAGAGTGCCACTTTGTGTAGCTGAGAGAGTGCCACTTTGTGTAGTTGAGAGAGTGCCACTTTGTGTAGCTGAGAGTGCCACTTTGTGTAGCTGAGAGAGTGCCACTTTGTGTAGCTGAGAGAGTGCCACTTTGTGTAGCTGAGAGAGTGCCACTTTGTGTAGCTGAGAGAGTGCCACTTTGTGTAGCTGAGAGAGTGCCACTTTGTGTAGTTGAGAGAGTGCCACTTTGTGTAGCTGAGAGTGCCACTTTGTGTAGCTGAGAGAGTGCCACTTTGTGTAGCTGAGAGTGCCACTTTGTGTAGCTGAGAGAGTGCCACTTTGTGTAGGAGAGAGTGCCACTTTGTGTAGGAGAGAGTGCCACTTTGTGTAGCTGAGAGTGCCACTTTGTGTAGCTGAGAGTGCCACTTTGTGTAGCTGAGAGTGCCACTTTGTGTAGCTGAGAGAGTGCCACTTTGTGTAGCTGAGAGAGTGCCACTTTGTGTAGCTGAGAGAGTGCCACTTTGTGTAGCTGAGAGAGTGCCACTTTGTGTAGCTGAGAGAGTGCCACTTTGTGTAGCTGAGAGTGCCACTTTGTGTAGCTGAGAGAGTGCCACTTTGTGTAGCTGAGAGAGTGCCACTTTGTGTAGCTGAGAGAGTGCCACTTTGTGTAGTTGAGAGAGTGCCACTTTGTGTAGCTGAGAGTGCCACTTTGTGTAGCTGAGAGAGTGCCACTTTGTGTAGCTGAGAGAGTGCCACTTTGTGTAGCTGAGAGAGTGCCACTTTGTGTAGCTGAGAGAGTGCCACTTTGTGTAGCTGAGAGTGCCACTTTGTGTAGCTGAGAGTGCCACTTTGTGTAGCT
Organism: Macrostomum lignano; assembly: GCA_002269645.1. NCBI lineage: Eukaryota > Metazoa > Platyhelminthes > Macrostomidae > Macrostomum > Macrostomum lignano. The sequence goes on along the minus strand of NIVC01001998.1, from coordinate 103,163 downwards.
GAGAGAGTGCCATTTTGTGTAGCTGAGAGAGTGCCGCTTTGTGTAGCTGAGAGAGTGCCGCTTTGTGTAGCTGAGAGAGTACCGCTTTGTGTAGCTTGAACTTGTATCATCATGTACTTTTCCTTTTCCAAAATCAGGCAGGCTTTGAGCAAGCCTCTGGCATTTTGGCATCTCTCACTGAACAAGTTGGATGCCGACTGAGCTTCGGGGACGTCAGCGTGCTGGTGTCGGCTCGACTAGGTCGCCAACTCGCCCAAGTGTACCCCCGAGGCTCCCGGCTGCACCCGCTTCCAGCCGACTGGCACAGGCGCGACAGAGCGGATTTCTTTGCCAGTCCGGATCTGGCTATGGGGAATGAGGGTCCGGAATCTGTGGTGGCCGGCTGCGCAAGGCCTGCGCTGCGAGTGCTGCTTGCGACAGAGAGTTTGGAGCCTCAGAATAGCGATAATTGTGAGTCTTAGTGACCATTGCTGGGCAAGTGGTGCACCCTGATACCTCACTCAGATTCTATGGTGTGACTCGCTGCCACCTCACTCGGATTCTATGGTGTGACTCTCAGATTCCATGGTGCGACTCTCTGCCACCTCACTCAGATTCTATGGTGTGACTCGCTGCCACCTCACTCGGATTCTATGGTGTGACTCTCAGATTCCATGGTGCGACTCTCTGCCACCTCACTCAGATTCTATGGTGTGACTCTCGATTCCATGATGTGACCCTCAGATTTCATGGTGTGACTCCCAGATTCCATGGTGTGCATCTCAGATTCCATGGTGTGAATCTCAGATTCCATGGTGTGCATCTCAGATTCCATGGTGTGAATCTCAGATTCCATGGTGTGCATCTCAGATTCCATGGTGCGACTCTCTGCCACCTCACTCAGATTCTATGGTGTGACTCTCGATTCCATGATGTGACCCTCAGATTTCATGGTGTGACTCCCAGATTCCATGGTGTGACTCTCAGATTCCATGGTGTGACTCTGCCACCTCACTTAGAGTGTGTCATGAAAAGTGAATCCTAGTGTGACTACTTAGTTTAGTAACCTTTAGTAGTAACTGTAGGTATTAAAAAGGGGCTATACATTTTATTTACCTGCAAAGCTAGGGAAGGAACAGAGGAGTGAAGGATGCAAGGGAGGAGGATGAAGGAGCGGAGGATGAAGGAGGGAAGGATGAGGGAGCAGAGGATGAGGGAGCAGAGGATGAGGGAGTGGAGGATGAGGGAGTGGAGGATGAGGGAGCAGAGGATGAGGGAGTGGAGGATGAGGGAGTGGAGGATGAGGGAGTGGAGGATGAGGGAGTGGAGGATGAGGGAGCAGAGGATGAGGGAGCAGAGGATGAGGGAGCAGAGGATGAGGGAGCAGAGGATGAGGGAGCAGAGGATGAGGGAGCAGAGGATGAGGGAGTGGAGGATGAGGGAGCAGAGGATGAGGGAGCAGAGGATGAGGGAGCAGAGGATGAGGGAGCAGAGGATGAGGGAGTGAGGATGAGGGAGCAGAGGATGAGGGAGCAGAGGATGAGAGAGCAGAGGATGAGGGAGCAGAGGATGAGGGAGTGGAGGATGAGGGAGTGGAGGATGAGGGAGTGGAGGATGAGGGAGTGGAGGATGAGGGAGCAGAGGATGAGGGAGTGGAGGATGAGGGAGTGGAGGATGAGGGAGTGAGGATGAGGGAGTGGAGGATGAGGGAGCAGAGGATGAGGGAGCAGAGGATGAGGGAGCAGAGGATGAGGGAGCAGAGGATGAGGGAGTGATGAGGAGTGAGGATGAGAGAGGATGAGGGAGCAGAGGATGAGGGAGCTGAGGATGAGGGAGCAGAGGATGAGGGAGTGGAGGATGAGGGAGCAGAGGATGAGGGAGTGGAGGATGAGGGAGTGGAGGATGAGGGAGCAGAGGATGAGGGAGCAGAGGATGAGGGAGCAGAGGATGAGGGAGCAGAGGATGAGGGAGCAGAGGATGAGGGAGTGGAGGATGAGCGAGTGAAGGATGAGGGAGTGGAGGATGAGGGAGTGGAGGATGAGGGAGTGGAGGATGAGGGAGTGGAGGATGAGGGAGCAGAGGATGAGGGAGCAGAGGATGAGGGAGCAGAGGATGAGGGAGTGGAGGATGAGGGAGTGGAGGATGAGGGAGTGGAGGATGAGGGAGTGGAGGATGAGGGAGTGGAGGATGAGGGAGTGGAGGATGAGGGAGTGGAGGATGAGGGAGTGGAGGATGAGGGAGCAGAGGATGAGGGAGCAGAGGATGAGGGAGCAGAGGATGAGGGAGTGGAGGATGAGGGAGTGGAGGATGAGGGAGCAGAGGATGAGGGAGCAGAGGATGAGGGAGCAGAGGATGAGGGAGCAGAGGATGAGGGAGCAGAGGATGAGGGAGCAGAGGATGAGGGAGCAGAGGATGAGGGAGCAGAGGATGAGGGAGCAGAGGATGAGGGAGTGGAGGATGAGGGAGCAGAGGATGAGGGAGCAGAGGATGAGGGAGCAGAGGATGAGGGAGCAGAGGATGAGGGAGTGGAGGATGAGGGAGCAGAGGATGAGGGAGCAGAGGATGAGAGAGCAGAGGATGAGGGAGCAGAGGATGAGGGAGTGGAGGATGAGGGAGTGGAGGATGAGGGAGTGGAGGATGAGGGAGTGGAGGATGAGGGAGCAGAGGATGAGGGAGTGGAGGATGAGGGAGTGGAGGATGAGGGAGTGGAGGATGAGGGAGTGGAGGATGAGGGAGCAGAGGATGAGGGAGCAGAGGATGAGGGAGCAGAGGATGAGGGAGCAGAGGATGAGGGAGTGGACGATGAGGGAGTGGAGGATGAGGGAGCAGAGGATGAGGGAGCAGAGGATGAGGGAGCAGAGGATGAGGGAGCAGAGGATGAGGGAGTGGAGGATGAGGGAGCAGAGGATGAGGGAGTGGAGGATGAGGGAGTGGAGGATGAGGGAGCAGAGGATGAGGGAGCAGAGGATGAGGGAGCAGAGGATGAGGGAGTGGAGGATGAGGGAGCAGAGGATGAGGGAGTGGAGGATGAGGGAGTGGAGGATGAGGGAGCAGAGGATGAGGGAGCAGAGGATGAGGGAGCAGAGGATGAGGGAGCAGAGGATGAGGGAGTGGAGGATGAGGGAGTGGAGGATGAGGGAGTGGAGGATGAGGGAGTGGAGGATGAGGGAGTGGAGGATGAGGGAGTGGAGGATGAGGGAGCAGAGGATGAGGGAGCAGAGGATGAGGGAGCAGAGGATGAGGGAGTGGAGGATGAGGGAGTGGAGGATGAGGGAGTGGAGGATGAGGGAGTGGAGGATGAGGGAGTGGAGGATGAGGGAGTGGAGGATGAGGGAGCAGAGGATGAGGGAGCAGAGGATGAGGGAGTGGAGGATGAGGGAGTGGAGGATGAGGGAGCAGAGGATGAGGGAGCAGAGGATGAGGGAGCAGAGGATGAGGGAGTGGAGGATGAGGGAGTGGAGGATGAGGGAGCAGAGGATGAGGGAGTGGAGGATGAGGGAGTGGAGGATGAGGGAGTGGAGGATGAGGGAGTGGAGGATGAGGGAGTGGAGGATGAGGGAGTGGAGGATGAGGGAGCAGAGGATGAGGGAGTGGAGGATGAGGGAGTGGAGGATGAGGGAGCAGAGGATGAGGGAGCAGAGGATGAGGGAGTGGAGGATGAGGGAGCAGAGGATGATGGAGCCCTGACACCATGACACGTTGACTCTGAAATTTTCACCTTGAGTCTCTATCTTGCCAATCGCAAAGCTGACAAACTTCCAACCTGAACTCAACCAACAATGCCCCCCCCCTGATAATTACTCACAGTGGGCCGGCGCCTCGCCCTGTACTTCTCGCAATACCGCTGGGGCCTGTTGAGCGAGGCCCCATTAGGCAGCCTGCTGCAGACCGTGGCCACTTCTGCTAGCACTCGCCAGTACAGGACAGCATCCTGCAGCCCGGCTCTGCAAACTGAGCTGCGAGTTCCCGCAGGCAACGGTGCCAGTCGCCGCTGCGCCTTCAATGCTGACACGAAACAGCTGAGCGACAACTGCAGCATAGAGGTGACGGAGCTGCCGGACTCAAACGCTGCATCATTCTTATTCGCGCCCTACAGCTCCGGGGTCGCTGCATTCTGCGACTCCGTCAGTCGGGTATCGAATCCCAAGCTGGTGCACAACAGAGGCGCCGACAATCTGCTCAACAGGCACTGCGGAGGCCTGAGCGCGGCTGAGATTGTCAGGATGCACGAAGATTTTCAAAGAGATGTTGACGGCCCGAGAAGTGGACCGGCCGATGATTCTGGGGTTCGATTTCAGCTGGTAGCCGAGTCTGAAAAGCGACGCGTGGTGGTTGTCATGGATACCTCAGGCAGCATGGGTAGCGTGAGTATAAATGCAGCTAAAAAGATACCACAAGAGTCACTTCAAAGATACCCCGAGATTCGCCACTAAGATACCCACAGATTCGTCACCAATATACCCCGATATTAGCCACCAAGATACCCTGAGGTTCGTCACCAAGATACCCCGAGATTTGTCACCAAGATACCCCGAGATTTGTCACCAAGATACCCCGAGATTTGTCACCAAGATACTCCCGAGATTTGTCACCAAGATACTCCCGAGATTCGTCACCAAGATACTCCCGAGATTCGTCACCAAGATACTCCCGAGATTCGTCACCAAGATACTCCCGAGATTCGTCACCAAGATACCCGAGATTCGTCACCAAGATACTCCCGAGATTCGTCACCAAGATACCCCGAGATTCGTCACCAAGATACTCCCGAGATTCGTACCAAGATACTCCCGAGATTCGTACCAGATACTCCCGAGATTCGTCATAAGGTACTCCCGAGATTCGTCACCAAGATACCCCGAGATTCGTCACCAAACCCCGAGATTCCTTACCATGAGATACTCCCGAGATTCTTCACTAAGGTACTCCCGAGATTCGTCCTTTTTAAAGGTACCCTCAGATTACCGAAATATAATCCAAAATACACAGAGATTCGCCATCGAACCACGCAGGACAGCCGCATCAGCAACATGATCGGTGCAGTCAACCAGTTCCTAACTGAGGTACTGGAAAATGGAGCAGAGTGCGCACTGATCAGCTTCAACAGAAAAGCCACTGTGCTGGTAAATTTTCTAACGATTGATTCACCGGCTGCAAGACAGCGACTGGCGCAAGCTGTCTCTGGCCTGAAGGCAAAAGGTGGCACCTGCATTGGTGGAGCTGTTCAGCGGGCTATGCAGGTGAGGGAGAATTACTGTGTTGTGTAATGTACAAGCTACGAGCTACTTAGCAACAGGAGCGCCAGCACCAGGGGCTTTAGCACCAGGTTTAGCATCAGGGGCTTTAGCACCAGGTTTAACACCAGGGGCTTTAGCACCAGGTTTAACACCAGGGGCTTTAGCACCTAGCTTAAGCATCAGGGGCTTTAGCACCTGGTTTAAGCATCAGGAGCTTTAGCACCAGGTTTAGCACCAGGGGCGCCAGCAACAGGTTTAGCACCAGGGGCTTTAGCACCAGGTTTAGCACCAGGGGCGCCAGCAACAGGTTTAGCACCAGGGGCTTTAGCACCAGGTTGAGCACCAGGGGAGCCAGCACCAGGGGCGCCAGCACCAGGGGCGCCAGCACCAGGGGCGCCAGCACCAGGGGCGCCAGCACCAGGGGCGCCAGCACCAGGGGCGCCAGCACCAGGGGCGCCAGCACCAGGGCGCCAGCACCAGGGGCGCCAGCACCAGGGGCGCCAGCACCAGGGGCGCCAGCACCAGGGGCGCCAGCACCAGGGCGCCAGCCAGGGGCGCCAGCACCAGGGGCGCCAGCACCAGGGGCGCCAGCACCAGGGGCGCCAGCACCAGGGGCGCCAGCACCAGGGGCGCCAGCACCAGGGGCGCCAGCACCAGGGCGCCAGCACCAGGGGCGCCAGCACCAGGGGCGCCAGCACCAGGGGCGCCAGCACCAGGGGCGCCAGCACCAGGGGCGCCAGCACCAGGGGCGCCAGCACCAGGGGCGCCAGCACCAGGGGCGCCAGCACCAGGGGCGCCAGCACCAGGGGCGCCAGCACCAGGGGCGCCAGCACCAGGGGCGCCAGCACCAGGGGCGCCAGCACCAGGGGCGCCAGCACCAGGGGCGCCAGCACCAGGGGCGCCAGCACCAGGGGCGCCAGCACCAGGGGCGCCAGCACCAGGGGCGCCAGCACCAGGGGTGTAGATGGTGTATACTACAGATCAATGCATGGGAAGTCATCGAATGATTTATCACCTGTTGACTCCATGCCAGAAACAAAACCCCTCGCCAACCAGCTGCTAGGCGTGAATCCGCATCGTCCGAATCGTCGCTCTACGGGACAAATTATTCTCCTGTCAGACGGCGAAGAAGGCTGCGATGGCGTTTTAGATGCGACGATTAATGCACTGGCTGCCAGCAGCCTGGAGGTCGTGTCCGTTCGCTACGGCGACCAAGCTGACACTCGGATGTCGCGTCTGGCCGATGTCACCGGAGGTCGTCAGTTTTTTGGCGAAGCGGCCGGCGCCGACGCCGCTGGTGGGCTGGCGGCTGCGGGACTGCGGCTGTCGCTGGGCGGCACCACATCCGCGGTGGCTGCTGCTGATAGAGTCATCACCGTGAGTTGCAGAGCAAACTGTGGGCACCCTGGCATACGCCTTCACCTTCGGTGTCATCGTCCATAGCCAGCGCTGAGGCAATTCTGCCGATTCACCCGAAGCTGCTCTACCATGATTCACGCCCATAAGAGCCATCCTCCAAGTCACAGATATAGTGTGAACACTTCTGGACGCCTTTCAGAGAACATATTAATAATACGCAATACCCCTAACAAACTACCTCAGCTGGCTACTCAGGAGGTCCGGCCAAATTTTCAACGTCGTCTAGAATTCAATGTCGACTCGTCGATTCGTCGCGACCTCGCTTTCGTGCTGTCCTTCCCCGCCGAGCCCGCCTCGGCGGCCAGCTTGCGGCTGATGGTTCGATCGCCGAACGGCAAGTCCTTCAACTGCAGCGGAGCTGGCGATAACAGTGCCTGCACGGTGGACACAGCTTCAGGCACCGTGTCTGTGCGGATTCCTGACAAGGATATTGTGGTGAGTTGTCTGTCCTCTCGGAACTACATGTACCGCCTGACAGAAAGTCGTATAGGAAGTAGTTTTTTATTATAATGCTTCAATTGTGAAAATTAGATTGGCCGTTGGTCGCTGGAAAACCTGGCGGCTACGTCGAGTTCGGTCTGGCAGCGACGCCGGGTTTACCGACGATTCAGAAGGCAAGCTGACACCGTCAGGAGCGGCCTGGTTGTCGTTACTGGGAGGCCAGCGCCTGCAGTATCGGCTACTGAAACTGCGGATCTGCCCACTACGCTCAGCGGTGACGTTATCCCAGACTGGGTGCAGGCAGTGACGGAGAGCACACTGATAGGCGTTTATGCTCGCTTGATGCGAGGCTACACTCCGGTTGCCGGGGCTCGGCTGTTTGCCGCTGTCAGGTCAAACGAAGGTCGAGTGGCTCGATTTAATCTGACAGACAATGGGGCCGGTAGGTTGCGACGGGGGCGAAAATTTCCTATATAAGCTAGAAAACTTTGCTAGGTCTTGTTTTTCTTGAGGGCTATATTTATCTGATGAGCTTGATGATAGAATATTGAAATACCAACTTGAAAATGAGGAAAATTATCCTGTGACCTTGCTTTCTAAACGAATAAACTAAAATCAGTCACCTTTTAACACCAATTCAGGAGCCGATCTGAAGGCAAACGACGGCACTTACTCCGGTTACATACCAGCCGACGCTGTGAGTATCTCTCGCGACTATTCTGTTTCAATAATTTGCACCTCACCGCTCAGTCGGGTTGCTTCAGCCGGCAAACTGACGGTTGCTAATAGCAATCCGAGCTTTGAAAAGAGCCTGACAGCGCCTGTTCGGATCACGGACCTCAGATTGAGCGTTAGCGTCTCGACCAGAACTGTGCTTCTATCCTGGACGGCAGTTGAAGATCCATCAGGACAATCGGACGGTCCAAGTATGTCATGTCATGTCATCACTTAGTTTCAATATTGCCAGCTATACTTCTAGGATAATCGCAAATTTCAAATAAAAATGATAGAACAACAACAGTAAAAAAGGTCGCAACTAAAACCAAACCCGAATAGTTTTAGAAGAAATAATAATTACAAGGTTGTAAAAGTTTACTATTAGAAGTTTCGTTTCCCATTAAACTTAGAGAGACAGGAATTTTGTTACTCTTGGACCAAATTTGAACACTCGATTTTCTTCAACGAATCGTGGTCATTAAAACAGTATTCGTTTTTCTATTGTCGAAAATTTGTAACTCGTTATATTCGACTAGAAATTGTTCGTCTCAATTCAACCAACAGACGTACCAGCTTACTCGGTTCGTTTCGCTGCATCGCCTGGCCAGTTGCTAGGTAATAACTTTTCAATCGCACAGGAGCTACTTAGAACGCCAAAAGCATCCGCAAACATCTTCAGTCAAGTTAGTTCGCTCGGTTTAAGCCAAACCTTCCTAGCTGTGACGGCGATTTCCGCTGCCAACGTTACCGGCTTAGCGTCTAACGTGATTGAATTGGACAATCCAACAGCGGTGCCAACCACGGCTGAGCTGCAACATCTGGGAATCGATGTTGTCGACGTTAATCTCGACGACGATCGAAATAACAGTTGCAGCCGAAAAAAGTGCAGCCTTGCTGCGTCTGTAATGGTAATGATTGTGGCAATGTTTGCGCCTTGGTAACTGGCATCTTGCCAGCATGTTGCAACCACAGATGCTAGGACAACTAGATGTGTCCCTTGCAATTAAACTTTTAAAAGAATTAGAAAATCTAGTTCGTGTGCGCAGTGTCCAATCTAGCTCGATCAGCCAATGAGAGAGCAGTAAGGGGAGAGATCAAAGTCAGACGGACGAAATTAAGCCTAGGGGGCAGGTCCAATCTGGCTCAGCCAATGAGAGAGCAGTAAGGAGAGAGAGGTCAAAGACACAAGCGGGCAAGAGAAAAGCCAAACTGCTTATCGGCCTGGCTGAGGGCTGGGGCGCCACCCCTTTTCTCTCTTGCTCGCTATGCACTCGCACTGGATTTGGCTTTTAAGTTTTCTAAATTTTTCAGTTTTAAATAGATTCATTTTTTATTATTTCAATTCTGAGGCAGTCGGTAAAACAGGATGAATATGCTAATTTGATGGGTCTGCTTAATAGAGAAGCCAGAGGCGACTGTTACAGCTTCAAAAACTTTTAATATCCTGTAAAATGTAAATAAATTTTCACTATATTTTTGGTAATTTCGCTACTAAGAAAGAGTACCGGTACGAGCTAGATGAGCGTATTTTTGCAGGTGGCATACTTTTACTATAGTTTCTGCGGTTGCAACCAATTAACTGACACTGCTACAACAAAAGGAGCTCCCACTGCAAGCAAATAAAATAAGTATGTATAATCAAAGTACCTTGGCTGCCGATCTCTCTGGCTTTTGATGAAGCAAAAATTTAACAAAAATAAGCAGAAAAAATCAGTGACTTATTTAGATTGAATCCATCAAGTCACATGCAGTTACGAAGTTCGAGAAAAGCAAACAAAAAGACAAAAGCAAAGGAAGTCACCATTTTCTCTGTTTTTTGAGTTTCTCACGGTTGTATTAAATTGATGAATCCGAAATATTGATTAAAAACCTGTCTAAATATCAACAGAACTCGTGTGATTATAAACTTACGACTAACAATTAATGTTTATAAGACAACTTACAACGCAAGGAGGACTTAAATAAATTGTTCAATTTTTAAACAAATTTGACAAACCAATTAGCTGGTTCCATTAGTCAATTTCATGAACTTGAAGACGAAGACGTTTGAAGCCCCGCTGCAAACATCAGCTTGCTGGCTGTCCCTCAACGGCAGCAAATCGAGGCTGCCAGAATCGCAAGCCAACAAAGCTGAGCAAAGCCAGCAGTGCGCAGCCCGTGAGGGCGGCGGCATCCGCGCTAGTGGCGTGGGTCAGCGTCTGGTAGGCCGAGTACTCCAGATCATTCGTGTCGGCGTAGCAGGACCTGAAATTCGGCAGTTTGCACGCCAACCCTTCTGATAGTGAAAAGACGTACCGTTTCTAGCTTACAGAGGGGGGCGCCAGCTACAGAGGGGGCGCCAGCTACAGAGGGGGGCGCCAGCTACAGAGGGGGCGCCAGCTACAGAGGGGGGCGCCAGCTACAGAGGGGGCGCCAGCTACAGAGGGGGCGCCAGCTACAGAGGGGGCGCCAGCTACAGAGGGGGCGCCAGCTACAGAGGGGGCGCCAGCTACAGAGGGGGGCGCCAGCTACAGCCAGAGGGGGGCGCCAGCTACAGAGGGGGCGCCAGCTACAGACAGCTACAGAGGGGGCGCCAGCTACAGAGGGGGCGCCAGCTACAGAGGGGGCGCCAGCTACAGAGGGGGGCGCCAGCTACAGAGCGCCAGCTACAGAGGGGGCGCCAGCTACAGAGGGGGCGCCAGCTACAGAGGGGGCGCCAGCTACAGAGGGGGCGCCAGCTACAGAGGGGGCGCCAGCTACAGAGGGGGGGCGCCAGCTACAGAGGGGGGCGCCAGCTACAGAGGGGGCGCCAGCTACAGAGGGGGCGCCAGCTACAGAGGGGGCGCCAGCTACAGAGGGGGGCGCCAGCTACAGAGGGGGCGCCAGCTACAGAGGGGGGCGCCAGCTACAGAGGGGGGCGCCAGCTACAGAGGGGGGCGCCAGCTACAGAGGGGGGCGCCAGCTACAGAGGGGGCGCCAGCTACAGAGGGGGCGCCAGCTACAGAGGGGGGCGCCAGCTACAGAGGGGGGCGCCAGCTACAGAGGGGGGCGCCAGCTACAGAGGGGGCGCCAGCTACAGAGGGGGCGCCAGCTACAGAGGGAGCGCCACCTACAGAGGGGGCGCCAGCTACAGAGGGGGCGCCAGCTACAGAGGGGGCGCCAGCTACAGAGGGGCGCCAGCTACAGAGGGGGCGCCAGCTACAGAGGGGGCGCCAGCTACAGAGGGGGCGCCAGCTACAGAGGGGCGCCAGCTACAGAGGGGGCGCCAGCTACAGAGGGGGGCGCCAGCTACAGAGGGGGCGCCAGCTACAGAGGGGGCGCCAGCTACAGAGGGGGTGCCAGCTACAGAGGGGGCGCCAGCTACAGAGGGGGCGCCAGCTACAGAGGGGCGCCAGCTACAGAGGGGGCGCCAGCTACAGAGGGGCGCCAGCTACAGAGGGGGGCGCCAGCTACAGAGGGGGCGCCAGCTACAGAGGGGGCGCCAGCTACAGAGGGGGCGCCAGCTACAGAGGGGGCGCCAGCTACAGAGGGGGCGCCAGCTACAGAGGGGGCGCCAGCTACAGAGGGGGGCGCCAGCTACAGAGGGGGCGCCAGCTACAGAGGGGGCGCCAGCTACAGAGGCTCTGGCTAGAGGTCCCTGTGACTCCTGTTGTAAGCTGGCTGCAACGAGGCTGCTTGTCAGCCAGTGTATAACACCAAGATTTAGTAAAAAAATATGAAAGCGCCCACCTGCTCGGGCAGAGCTCCGTCTCCACGTACACTCGGTCGTATTGGCGCCTATCGCCGCGCCTCCGGCGCTGTCGAGTCCGGTTGACGCCGCAGACAGGCCGGCAGCCGGTCCAGACGCTCCAGTCCTCCAACTGGACGTCGCATAGCGAGCCGGCCCAGCCGGGGCTGCAGCGGCACGAGCTGGCGGTCATCTTGTCGGGCGTTGAGACGCACTCGCCGTTGATGCACAGCTCAGCGTCGCAGGCCCGACGAGCGCCCAGGCAATTGTCCGTCTCCAGGTAAATCAGCCGGTAGAATGGCGAAACACAGGTACAATTATAGCCGCCGTGCGATTTCGGGTCGGGTTGGCAGGTGTTCACGGGCGAGTTCCAGTTGGCTAAGGGCTCGCCTCCGTGATTCACGTTGCACATCCGGTTGCCCGACATGCGACGGGTTGTGCCTGCGGATTGAGTTTTTCCACATCTGGCTCTGCATACTTTGGCTTAAAGGACAGGGGATTGCAGCCAGGGGCGACATGGAGAAGAGCGAATTCGGCTGGAAAAAATGAGATGGCTAAAGCCCCTGGTGCTAAAGCCTCTGCTGCTAAAGCCCCTGCTGCTAAAGCCCCTGCTGCTAAAGCCCCTGCTGCTAAAGCCCCTGCTGCTAAAGCCCCTGCTGCTAAAGCCCCTGCTGCTAAAGCCCCTGCTGCTAAAGCCCCTGCTGCTAAAGCCCCTGGTGCTGGCCCCTGGTGCTAAAGCCTCTGCTGCTAAAGCCCTGCTGCTAAAGCCCCTGCTGCTAAAGCCCCTGCTGCTAAAGCCCCTGCTGCTAAAGCCCCTGCTGCTAAAGCCCCTGCTGCTAAAGCCCCTGCTGCTAAAGCCCCTGGTGCTGGCGCCCCTGGTGCTAAAGCCTCTGCTGCTAAAGCCCCTGCTGCTAAAGCCCCTGCTGCTAAAGCCCCTGCTGCTAAAGCCCCTGCTGCTAAAGCCCCTGCTGCTAAAGCCCCTGGTGCTAAAGCCCCTGCTGCTAAAGCCCCTGGTGCTAAAGCCCCTGCTGCTAAAGCCCCTGCTGCTAAAGCCCCTGCTGCTAAAGCCCCTGGTGCTGGCGCCCCTGATGCTAAAGCCCCTGCTGCTAAAGCCCCTGCTGCTAAAGCCCCTGCTGCTAAAGCCCCTGGTGCTGGCGCCCCTGATGCTAAAGCCCCTGCTGCTAAAGCCCCTGGTGCTAAAGCCCTTGCTGCTAAAGCCCCTGCTGCTAAAGCCCCTGCTGCTAAAGCCCTTGCTGCTAAAGCCCCTGCTGCTAAAGCCCCTGATGTTTAAGCCCCTTGAACCAACATGTTTTTTAAAAAAAGTTCAGACCACTTCCAAACAAACACTGGTCAATAGTTTTATTTATGCAAACTATCAATAGATTCAATATTTACCATGCAGTTTGACGTCCACAGCCAAGTTCAGACAGGAGTTGACTTTCTCGTGACAAAACACGCCAACGAAGCCTGGGCGACAGCGGCAGATGAATGGGATCTCCTCTGATTCGCTGTTCTCGTAGCAAGCCACAGTTCCGACAGAGTCGCAGGGGAAATACCGGTTGGCCAGGGTTGGCGAGCAGGTGCGAAAGTCGCCTCCGGAAACATGTTCGCAAGCCTGCTTGACTGGCGACCAACTGCCGTAGCGGCAAGCGCATCTGGGAATGGCGCAGGTACTGTGCGTCAGTTTTGTAAGATTTACCTAGAATACATGATTTCTTAAGGGTAGTACAAATCTTTCAGGTGAGATTTAATTTCAAGGTACCAAGATACTTTTATACAAGTAATTCAAGCTACATGTAGGTCACAAGATACATTTATAAGATAATTTTAAGGTCACAAGAGTTTCAAGTTCTCTAAATAACATTTATAGGAGAGATTCAAGGTCGCAAGATACTTTGATAAAAGGGTTTCAAGGTCACAAGATACCTGACAAGAGAATTTCAAGGTCGCATGATTCTTTGATAAGAGAACTTCAAGGTCATATGATTCTTTGATAAAAGGGCTTCAAGGTCACAAGATACCTGACAAGAGAATTTCAAGGTCGCATGACTCTTTGATAAGAGGTTTTCAAGGTCACAAGATACTTTGATAAGAGAATTTCAAGGTCGCATGATTCGTTGATAAGAGAGTTTCAATGTTACTTGAAGGTCACCAGATACTTTTATAAGAGACTTTCAAGGTCAACAAGTGTAAACCGTGTTATCGCACTCACGTGTACTGCGGTGGCATATCGTGCTGTAGCTGCAGTTGCAAGTCATCCCACATGTGCGCGATGGCGTGCCTACTCTCCCATCGAGTGGACAGTGATGAGCACTCTGTGTTAATTAGCTGATGCCGCAGCGCCCTGGAAGCGCATGGCCTTCGCAGGCAGGGATCCGGGCAGTAGATCTCAGCTAGCGGGTGCACTATCCTCGGATGCATCAGCGAGGCTTGCCTAGAAATCTCCGAGCACAGGGCCAGATTGTAGATGGCGGATAGGAACTGAGAATCGTGCAGGCAGCTCTTCCGCAGCATGGCGGCGATCTCTGTCGGTGTGTTGTTCCGATAATTAACGAGGTCCTGCATTGTCTCCTCGGCCCACAGCTGCAGCCAGGCTCGAGTTTCCTTGCCTCCTTCGGCTGCGTGATTGTAGGCAGAGTTGCACAGCTTCGCCTGAGGACAGTCGCCTCGATCGGCTTCGCTGGCCATTAGACAGTCGGCTGGTCTCTGGAGCACGCCTTCCACGCATGTCTGCCGAATTTTTTAGGGTGGTTTTTTCAATATGAAGTTTTACTTTCGTATGATTTTGTGATTTGATGACTTCGTGATAATTTATAGTGTTACATTTGCGTTGTTTTCATTATTTTAGGCGTTTTTTTCCTACATTTCTATTTTAAGTAGAGTAGTAACGGAAAGCACGTTATTTTAATTTTTGAATTGCAACATTCAGATATTTTGTATCAGCACATCATATCAAAAGATGAACATTGGGTCTGCCTCCTATCGAAAGCAATAACAATTTTTTGTGCTGAAAAAATGAAAACTTCCTATCTTCGAGTGTATTTTTTGGCGAAAAGTGACTTTCTAAACATTTTCGATAGATTTCGAGTGTCGCGTCCTATATATACGATGCTTTAGTTTTCTTTGCTTCTGATTTGGCCCCTATTATAAAAATCAATGAAAATTGTCATGCAAATTTACATGGCCCCCTTACCACAAAGGCTTGGAAGTGGCATTGCACATCGATCTGCTGATGCTTACTAAACCGGGTGTAGTCGTCGCACACGCTGGGATCAAGCGAGGAGCTTATGTAAGACGCCAGTATAAAATCCTTTTCACTCATAATTTTAGTAGTTGTGAAAGCTCTAGCCAAAGTGAACAATAACCGGGCCGTGTTCTCATTGATATGGTATTCCTGATAGGCCTTGTGTAGCTGAGCAATATCACCATATTTCACGCGGTCGTAAATGCGCGACAGGCTGAAGAGGTCGTAGAAATTGTTGTCCAACTTTAAAGCGAAGCCAGACTTGTTGCAAGCGCAAAATAGACAAATTGTAATCGCTAGACAAGTTGGTAGAACCGCATTCCAATTGGCAGGCATTAAATAGGTGTATTAGTCTCTAGTTTTGAATGTACGATTAACTAAGAATTTTGATGTCGTAATATTGCTTATAATCTGATGTTAAATAAAGTGCCAATTTACATGGACTAAGAGAGAGAAAATACGATTGAATACCGTTTTTTTAGAATCCAACAGACACCTCCGGTAACCAAATCTTCTGTCTATGGCCTAAATCGCTGCTGAATCGATTTGCAAACTTTCTTCAGCCTATTTTGTAGCAGTGGCTTTGAACATCAATATTAGAAGCGGTGTAGGCCATAGACAAGATTTGGTTACCAGAGGGAGGTGTCTGTTGGATTCTAAAAAACGCTAGGGACCCTAGAATATCGTGCATGTTGAATTCTGCATTCTGCATTTCGTGCATTTGGTGCTAGAAAAACTAGATGTCAATCGCAATTAAAGTTTGTAAAAAAGCAGAGCGTCTAATTTTTTTTAGTAGTTTGTCTGCGCAGTGTCACTTAAATTTACTTTCATTTCTCGGGTTTTCGGCTTCAGGAACATTACATGTATGGGGTTTTAAGAACGCAGAACTTACTAAGAACGTGCAGAATTTACTAAGCATGAACAGCAAGCATTAACTCAATGTACACAAAAGTGAACGCAAGACGGATGAAACTCGGCCTAGGGCTAGGCCCAATCTAGCTCAGCCAATGAGAGAGCAAGCAGTAAGGAGAGGTCAAAGTCAGACGGACAAAACTCAGCCGAGGGCAGGCCCAATCTGGCTCAGCCAATGAGAGAGCAGTAAGGAGAGAGGTAAGTCAGACGGACGAAACTCAGCCTAGGGGCAGGCCCAATCTGGCTCCGCCAATGAGAGAGCAGTAAGGAGAAAGGTCAAAGACACAAGCGGGCGAAAGCCAAAAACTATTTATCAGCCTTAGCTGGGGCTCTTTTCTCTCTTGCTCGCTATAGTCGCTATTCACAGGAAGTGGATTTGGGTTTTGTAAGTTTTCCTGCAATCTTCAGTTTTAATTAAATATATTTTTAAAAATAATTTTTATTCCTGCTTGATTTTGCGGGCAAGACTGCTTAAGAAATGGCCCATTCTCTGCCCGATATCGGGCTGGGCCATAGACGAAGCCGAAACGATTGTATTTAAAACGTTAAAAGTGCAACATTACAAAGAGGACAACAGTAACGATTTAATATAGTCTTGTGGTGCAACCCACGCCGTCTTTACAGTACATGGCGTTCAGAGGTACTCACTTATAGGAAAATCACTTATAAGATCATCCAACAGGCCGTTGTCGAGCGCCTTGCTGACTCCAATTCCAGGCACAGGCAAGCCAGTTTGCATTTTGTGCCATAGACAAATTCCATTTTCTTGCGGGTCGAGAATCAGGACTTGCACTGAACTTAGACTGAAGCAAATGCAGTTTGACTCGCGGGCCGAAGAATGTCGTTTCAAGAAGGAATAGAAGAAGCCCGCAAAATCAAGAAGGAATACAAATCCAGCAGGTTATCTAGGGCAAAAAGTCGGAAATCCTCGTGCCGCTTCGCGGCCCTCGGATTCTCCTCCTTTCTGCCCTAGAAAGCCTGAAGGATTTATATATTCTGAAGCAGCCCAGTCGGTGTAAGAGGATGAAATAGCTAACTTAAGAGATCTGCTTGTAGAAAACCAGAGACGATTACTGCAGCTTTAAAAGTCAATGCAAAATATCTTGTGAAGTTTAGTACTCGTAGATTTGAATGCTACTATTTTTTTGGCTAAAACGCTACTTTCGCTACTGAAAAAGAGAAGATAAGCGCATTTTATAGCGAGTAGCATACCCGATTTTTCTAGTATCTGCACCTTATTCTCATCTAAATTTTAATTCATTCAGAGAGCCGAAAAAGCTAGTTTTACAGATTGGAAGGATTTCAATGAATCCTTGCTCAAATTTAAACCTCAATACCCCGATCGCAGCCAAGGCACTGATAAAGTCGACAGAAGCGTAAGACTCCCTCTGGTAAATAAACCAGATAACATCACAAGATAACTTTCGCTCAAACAAGATAACGCCATATTCCGGTTAGGCAAAATGTTATCTTGTATGAATCCTGTTTGCGTGACGAAATCTTACGTTTCATTGTTTCAAACAAGATTCGAATAGGATTCACTGACCAGGTAACAGTCGGGTAATTCATGCGAATCTTGCAGAGAAACATCGTGTTATCCTGTTTGTTATCTTGTTTTTTATCCTATCCGACAAGCAACATTCGTTGACCAGGTAACAGTCGGGTAATTCATGCGAATAAAATCCGGAAGGCATTGACATCAAATTTCGCAGTAAAGAAGCGTATACACGGCTCGGGAGCCGTCAATTCCCGCGGCCGGGGGTCCGTCAATCCCCCAACCCTCCAACATGGAGGTTGATTCTGCCGCGAACTCCGCGGAAACCCCCGCACCTCGCTCAGGTGCGTCCACCTCCACCCCCGCTGCAGGGGCGTCTCAAAATGACGGCTTCCAGGTCGTCACCCGTCGCAGGCGCGATGATAAAACCTCGGCTGGCCCTGAGCGGAAAAGGCAGCAGCCAGACGAGCGCACCGACTCCTCGCTGTACCCCAAGAGGCCAAAGGAGGCCAATGCCGGCACGTACGCCAAAGTGGCGACGGAGCCGAAATTTAAAATCTGCGTGCGCGCGGCTAACGGTACGCTGACCACCGCCCAGATGGAAGCATCGATCGGCGTAATTGATGACTTCCTCTGGGAAAACGACGCCCTCGAAATCAAAGTCGAGGCGATTCGAAACGCCAACGGCAGCGTCATCCTCGCCTTCAAGGACGAGGCCCAGCTTGAGCTCGCGCTGGCAAACCTTGTGTCCATCTCCTGGGACACCTGCGCGACCGCTCTCCCACCTATGGTCGTTGAGCGTGCCCGACCACCGCCGCCCTGCAGGCGCTACCGAGCCTTCTACTCCGGCTCGAGATCCGCGCTCGACTCCTTGGTAAAAACCCCGACCTACCTCAGGACGGTATCCGGGCCTTCAAGGAGGTTCCCGCAAAAGGCGCTCCCGGCAAGACCCTTTACATGGGTTTCTCCGCGGAGTGGGAAGACGCCCTCAAGAAGGACGATTTTGCCGCCTACATCGGAGCGTGGAAGATCGTCTTCCACCTGCTGCCCAGGCGTCGTCCAGCCGGCGATCGACGCCGAGGTGAGTCCGTGAGCTCAGATAGCTCTGGGAACGAGTAATGCCGTTCCCAACCCCGTGCCAAACTAGGAGCGGGGCGCTGAGGGCGAACCTTGTTGGCCAGCCCAATGATGACACTGCCACCAGCAACCAAATAAATAACCCGCCCCCGGCGAACCAACCTGTTAACCTGCACATTATTCAGATCAACCTGCACCACGCTCTTGCAGCATCTAGCAACCTTTCAGAAACCTTTGCAAACAAGGAAGTTGACATCTACCTTATCCAGGAACCGTATACCCGCAAGGGGAAGCCGACCTGTCTGCCGCCAGGCTATCAGGTTCTGTACCTCTGCGCGAACGACACCCCCAGGGCTATCGCCCTCGTCAAAAACGACCTCCCGGCCACTATTATGCCAATATTTTGCTCTAAAGACATGTGTACTTTCTCAGTCTTTGACTTGACCTTCGTTTCCGCCTACCTGGACATCCAGGAAGACGTCCCTCCCCCCTCCTGCAGGAACTGGCGGACTTCTGTAACCTTCAGGACCGGAAGCTAATCGTTAGCTGCGATGCTAATGCCCACAACACTGCCTGGTCTAGTAGCGATACCAACAGGCGCGGTGACTTACTAATTGATTTCATTAACTCCTCCTCGTTACACATTTGTAACAGGGGCAGCAAACCCACATTTATTGTTTCTAATCGGCGTGAGGTTATCGACCTCACTCTCGTTTCCATCAACGCCCTCAATCAGGTCCACAACTGGCTGGTTAGGGATGACTTTCCATCGCTATCCGACCACTCGTACATCCAGTACAGCATCAGCTCCGTCGGAGCCCGTCATGAGAACCGAGACCGCCTTAATTTGAAAAAGGCCGACTGGACAGGTTTCCGAAGAGACCTGCTAAAACTCCTAACCGAAGCCAATTTACCGGACTCCAGCGAGGATCTCCCTGGCATTGAGCATCGGTGCAACTCCCTCGTTGAGATCCTAAACACCGCCATACGCGCTAACGCCCCTAAGTTATATTGCAGGAAGAAATACTCTCCTTGGTGGAGTCAAGAACTCACTCGCATGAAGAAAAACACCCACCGACTGCAACGCCTCGCAAACGGCTCGAATACCCCAGAGGATTGGGAGAACTACTACTCTGCTCTGAGGATGTACAAAAGTGCTATCCGAAGGGCTAAGAAGACCACCTGGAAAGCCTACTGCGCCAGCCTGGAAGGGCAACACCCCACAGCCCGGCTGGTCAGGACTCTCAGGCACGACACGCTCTCTCAGTGTAACTCCCTTCTGCACCTAGATGGTAACTACACTACCAGTGCCGAAGATTCGCTAAATCTTCTTCTCTCCACCTGCTTTCCGCAGGTTGACGAACCGGAGTACGTGGTCGAAGACCACAGGCCTTGTGACCGTCCGCTTTTCCAGCAGTGCGCCAGTCCCCGGCTGCTCCAGCTGGCGGCAAATTCTTTTAAACCGTATAAATCGCCTGGCCCTGACAATATCGCCCCCTGTATCCTTCAGGAGGCGCTTAAGCTGCAAAACTCTGCTGATTCTCTCTCTAAATTGCTTGTTGACTGTTTTACTACAGGTTACATTCCCACAATCTGGAGAATGTCCAGAGTCGTGTTCATCCCGAAACCCGCCAAGGGTGACTACACCAATGTGAAATCCTTCCGGCCCATCAGCCTCACTTCCTTTTGTGTTAAGCTGATGGAGAGGCTCATCCTGTGGAGGCTTCGAGAGTGCGACCTGCGCTCCGACCCCATCAGTAAGTACCAGTACGCCTTCCAGCCTGGAAAGACGACTGAGCATGCTCTCCATGCCATTACCTCCAAGATCGAGAGTGCCATCCTTAGCAAACAACTCGCTTGGGATGTTTGTTGACTTCGAAGGAGAATTTGACAATGTCCTTTTCCGCTCCTTCAGAAACTCTCTTTCCCGCAGGAATGTGAGACACAGCATTGTCCGCTGGATTTATTTTATGATCCGCAATAGGTTTGCGACATCTACGCTTATGGGCGTTACCTACACCCGGGCGGTGATGAAGGGCGGCCCGCAAGGTGGCGTGCTAACTCCACTTCTTTGGAATCTCGTCATGGACGAACTTCTAACCGCTGACATTCCCAGCAGTATCACCAGGGCGGGCTACGCCGATGACGTTGCCGCGGTCGTCAGCGGACCCGACCCCGCGACTCTGCGCAACCTGATGCAGCAATTCGCCGACAAGGCGGCCGACTGGGCTACGCAGCATGGCCTAAAAATCAGCGTCACCAAGACTGTCGCTGTCGTTTTCACCAAGCGCCGTGCGTGGGAGATGAAAAACCTCACTGTCTATGGCAGAAACATCCCCTTCAAGAAGGAGGTCAAATACCTCGGTGTGACGCTAACGCATGACCTGCGCTGGACGAAGCACCTTGATAACGTCATCGGTTGGGCAAAACGCTGCTTTGCCCAGCTGCGCAGAGCCATCGGGCCGACTTGGGGCCTCTCGCCTAGAACGGTCCGTTGTATTTAATAACGGCATCATCCGGCCCAGTATCATATATGCAAGTCTCATCTGGACTAGCGTGAAGACCGCCCGTCAGCGCCTGTACCAGCTTCAGGGCAGCATTTGCCGTGCCATCACAGGTGCGTACCCGTCTACCCCCTACGAGGGGCTGAAAACTATCCTTAACCTGCCTCCACTTCACCTATTTATTAGGGCGGAGGCTATAAAGTCTGCCTCCCGGCTTATCAGAGATAAAACGTTAAATAACGCACCCTCTGGCTTTATGCCAATGAAAACATTAATCCCGCATATGGACTTTGTCCGCCGCGACCTTAACAACATCCACATGGACCTGGGCAATGTGGATAGTCGACCTCCCGCCCTCAACATCAGGAGGGGCTTCAAGACCGCCATCCCTGGCCGAGACAATATTCCGCTGGATGTCGGTGTGAACCGGCGCAGCCAGGGCATTCACTGCTTCACCGATGGCTCACTGTTCAACGGCCACGCTGGAGCGGGTATTGCCATTTTCCACGAGGGTAAGATGCTTTTCCAGGAAAGTCTGCACCTCGGTGAGAACACCTCAGTTTTCCAAGCTGAAATTTGCGCCATTGAGCAGTGTGCCCAGCAACTGCTTCAGGCGAACATTAATAACTTTGACATTAATTTCTACACTGATAGCCAAGCTGCTATTAAGGCCTTAACCACTGAGAATATCTCCGCTGCTACAGTATCTCAATGCCACCGCAGTGTGCAATCTCTCTCAGTCCTTAACAGGATTAGAATTATCTGGACACCTGGTCACAGCAACATCCTGGGCAACGAGCTCGCGGACTCTCTCGCCAAGGAGGGCAGCAACCCAGACGGCAACCACCGTCTGATGAGGCTACCCACCCCCAGGTCGCAAGTCACCCGCCATATCAACAGGTGGCTCCATCAGCAGCACCAGCTCCACTGGAACAGCTGCACCGAGTACAGACAGAGCCGCTCTGCCATGCCTAACCTGAACAGGAAAGTCTCTGATTATCTGATTTCGCTTAACAGAACCGACCTCAGGGAGATGTGCATGGTCCTAACTGGCCATGGATTCCTCCAGATACATATATCGTTGCAAACTGGTTGCCCTCCCACCTGTCCTTTCTGTGGCATAGGAGAGGAGACCGCTGAGCATCACGTCACCTTCTGCCCTTACTTCAACAAGGCGCGGCACAAATACCTCGGCCACCCCCAGCAGATGGACGAGCTGACCACCTCGGACAATATCCGTGACCTGCGCGCTTTCGTCCGGGACTCCGGCCGGATGAGGGTCGCTGATGCCTCCACTGCGAACCTGCCGACTACTGGCGGGGACTGGGCGCACCCCCAGGGTTAATCCTCGTGCTCTTTTACCTTGGGGTTGCGATAGGGGCCTCGCGGCCTATTCGCGGCGCCTGCGCCCCCCGTCAGTAGTAAGTAGTAAGTAGTAAGTAAGTGTATAAAAAGTTGGTGCTTCAAGATTTTATGAGTAGCATCTATTTAACAGCGGGGTGTCATTTGTAATCGTCTTATACAAATTAAGCGGTAGCTCAACAGGAGCGGAAATGTCTGGAGAACAGCGTGGCATACGTCTGAGTTGCGGGAGTCCAGTTATAAGTAGACCTACTTATACTGTGGATACCAATTGATGCTACTGAATTGGTGATCTGCTGCGAGCTGGTGTACTCGCTGGCGAGGTCGGACCTGCTGTACTCGGACACGACTCTGCATGGCGGCAGTCGACGCGTGAGCCAGACGTTTGAAAGATCGGGTCGCGCGCACGGACGGCGATGAATGAGACCACCGACGGGGGCTTGCATTATATGCCGGCGCAATGGAACGACTCTGCATTATAAAGTTAAATTAAATGGCGATGGAAGCCAGTTTCTCCGAAATATACAGAGTTATATAAAGAAACAGTAATGTACATACACACTCGATCGTCTAGCTCTAACAGACAGCGACGGTTCGCCGACAATCATTGCCAGATTTTACGACTGTTCACTAGTAATGTTAGCTGCGTCGATAGAATGTCATTCGTAGCATAGTCGTCATCCGGAATCAACTGGCTTTTGTTGATCGGCTGCTCGTAGATCGGATACAGAGTGAATGGTGTCTCATCTGATGCGCCGGCTCGCGCGGCGATGGCTTCGTCGTGCAGTTGCGTCCACGAAATTCCGACTGCGCTGGAAACTCTTACCTGATTGTCTTCGCAATCCCGTGTGCCATCGGTAATATCCAACCGACTTGGCGTTGCAGATGTTGCTAGTGCGATAGACGATCGTCCAACGGTGACACCCTCCGAAAACAAGTGGCTGACAAGATTACCGACACTCGTAGTCTGTAACGACTACTCTCTTGACTTGTTCGAGGATTTATTAACCCTCGACAAGATTACCGACACTCGTAGTCTGTAACGACTACTCTCTTGACTTGTTCGAAGATTTATTAACCCTCGACAAGATTACCGACACTCGTAGTCTGTAACGACTACTCTCTTGACTTGATCTGCTCACGGCTGGTGCAACTGCAAACGCCTTAGACAAACCAATGGAGCATGCACCGAAATAATTAGGATTAGCATATATCTTAATAGGAAAGCTGCTTTGCATACTGGGCCAGTTAGAGCTATTTGGAACTATGCCACAGTCTCAGTCTAGACACCCAGCTGTGCCAAAGAATATGGTTGGCTGACTCATGCTTCTAAGCGTCAAATACGACGATAGAATCATTCTGCCCGTTGACACACTAAGCAGCTGTGATAGACTACATGCCAGTGGTAGTCAAACCTCTCGCACACAATCAGGGCGCAACAATTTTTCAATTGTCACCTGTACGGAGGATGTGCACAGCCTCACATTACGGACGCTACAGTGCCTCCGAAAAGCAGATCAATTCACTTTGCAATTTCGAGGCTTTATTACCCCTCGGATTAAAGATTGACCTGCGTAGTCAAATAAAAGTGACTACTCTTAGTAGCTGCCTTAAGCCACAACAGAAGCGAGGATTGATTATCCATCGCAGGTCAGCTTATCAGCTGCCTTGAGTCCCAACAGACGCGAGGATTGATTATCCATCGCAGGTCAGCATAGCAGCTGCCTTGAGCCACAACAGAAGCGAGGATTGATTATCCATCGCAGGTCAGCATAGCAGCTGCCTTAGCCACAACAGAAGCGAGGATTGATTATCCATCGCAGGTCAGCATAGCAGCTGCCTTGAGCCACAACAGAAGCGAGGATTGATTATCCATCGCAGGTCAGCATAGCAGCTGCCTTGAGCCACAACAGAAGCGAGGATTGATTATCCATCGCAGGTCAGCATAGCAGCTGCCTTGAGCCACAACAGAAGCGAGGATTGATTATCCATCGCAGGTCAGCATAGCAGCTGCCTTGAGCCACAACAGAAGCGAGGATTGATTATCCATCGCAGGTCAGCATAGCAGCTGCCTTAAGCCACAACAGACGCGAAGACCAGTCTTATCCGTAACTTCATCGAGATTCGGGTCAATGGGAGCTGATCCCTGTGGATTTTCCGGATCACTTGGTTCAGATCACTGAAGAATTCCGACTGAACTCCCAAAATCTCACCCAGAACATTTACATCCAGAAAATCTACTGAAATTAGGGTCTACACTCAGAATTTAGCTGTGTTCCAGGTGAAATTTTTTGGAAAATCCAGCCGGAACAGCTTTCTTTTTTCTCGAACTTTGCAGGATCACATTTTCTGGAAAAAGGTACTATTCCGGGCCAAAAATGCTGATCCGGGCCTTTACTTGGAAATTAATTAATAAATCGGGCCCGGATCACGAAATTTTAGAAATTCTGGGTGAAAAGTACAATGGGTTTTTATGGACCGGATAACACAAAGGTATCTTGATTGAAATCTTGTTCCATTATCTGATTTTCAAACAAGATTCGCGTCATGTTATCCTGTAAAATCCAGATAACTCACCAGATAACAGTCAAACAAGAAAACAAAAAAATTTCTGGTGGCGAATCTTGTCATGTAATCTGATTTCAAAGCAAGATTTGGGCCATGTTATCTGGTGAAATTCAGATGACTCACCAGATAACAGGCAAACCAGATAACACTAAAATTACCTGGTGACGAATCTGGTGGTTTTTACCAGTTTCGCACCTCAAACAAGGAAATCGGTAGTGAATCTGACAAGATTCGCAAATTATCTTGTGGTGTTATCTGGTTTATTTACCAGAGGGCTTAACGAAGAAGTCAAGAATTAAACAGCTGTTATAAATGTATAGTATAAGTACTTAATGCGATGCATACTACTCAGTACTCACATCACAAACAAGTAGTGTAAGCAGCGCATATACCGTTGCAAAATTTCTATAAATAAATTAATTTTGAAACATGGTTTTTTCCGGCCTAAATGATATCCGCGCCCGACTAGAAGTTCAGAATTGGATTTCTTTCTGTTGATCGGCTTAATCGCTTCAGCTTATAGAGTATGATTCTTTTTACTACTAAAAGTAGTATCTTGAATGAAACAAAAGAGAAAAGTCTGTTCATAACTAATAAATATTTAGTCCGTGATTTACAAGCGCAGCAAAAAGCCAGCCGCAGGACGATAATAAATTTGTCTAAAATTGAATTATGAATTTATATTTTAACCGCTTAATCATTTCATCAGCTGGAAATCTGTGAAAAGAGTATAAACAGGATTAAAACAAAAATTGATTCAAAGCAGGAAAAACAAACAAGTTAAGGAGCTATTGCAAAATCTGACATTCGACGACAGCTTAAATAATAATAGAGGAACCGCGGGTAACTAAAATCGATTACAATAATTCATAGGCAACATGAACTAGAGCTTAAAGTATAAATATTAATAATCAACTTTCACACTACTCTGCTGCTGCCAAAGCAAAACAAAAAGCTTTACATAAACGAATGAAACATTATTAACCATCGTAATCAATAAGATATTTATTGCATTGCTAAACAAAGAGCAAGCTATTCTTGGATATGAATATATTTACACAAATAAGCAACATTGATAGCATATGTAGCCACAAATAATTAAGATATCGTGTAAGCAAGCAATTAAAATACAAGATTAGCAAAACTCTACTCGTTCCTTTACTAACATTGCCACTTTAAGTAGTCTAACAAGTACCGGCTGCTAATAATTAATGAATAAGCAATGCAAGAGTAAAATATAAACCTAAACCTTGTTTCAAATACAAGCTTATAACGAACCGGGGCAGGATTATATTTGACAAGGAAGAAGTACACAGTGTCATCAGCACAGTTGCACGAAATAAAGTCCAGAGCAGGGGTCGGCAAACCCTGCCCGCTGGTCCTTGAAACTTCACAATAGCAATGCGGGCATCAGCTCAGCACTCTTCTCTTTTTCTCTTCTGTCTCATCTCATCTTTCTACCCTGGTCTCATCTCCCCTCCTCTCTCCTCTTCTCTCCCCTCTCCTATCCACTCTCCCCTTTTGCTCTCTGTCCTCTCTCCTTTCTACTTTATATTCCTCTCCCCTTTCCTCTCTTCTCCCCTCTCTTCTCTCCCCTTTCCTCTCTTCTCTCCCCTCTTCTCTCCCCTCTTCTCTCCCCTTTCCTCTCTTCTCCCCTCCTCTCCTCTCCCCTTTCCTTCTTCTCCCCCCTCTCCTCCCCCTCTCCTCTCCCCTCCCTTCTCTACTCTCCCCTCTCCTCTCCCCTCCCTTCTCTTCTCTCCACTCCCCTCTCCTATTTCCTCTCTTCTCTCTCCTCTCAGGCCCGCAGCCATGCGCTAGATTCTATATTCGGCACTTACGTTAAGACGGTTTGCCGACCTCTGGCCTAGAAAGATGTTAAGCTTGGAAAATATAAAAACTTCCACAGGTGAGGAGGCCCTTGGTTTTCGCTGCAAAATTCCATAACGAGATGGAAAACTTTCAATGTATTTTTAGCACTACTGTAAATCCTATAGACTTAAGCGAAATTTTCAAGTACAGATTTCTTCTAATACGATACTCGTCACTAATCTCGCGCATTCAGACCAATTCCTGCAATACACTCTTAGCGAATGCCGCAGCCTGCAGACTGGCATACGGCTGCCACACTGAGCCCTTCTGACCATCGTGATAATCCGAGCAGGCGCGCACAACCAGGAAGGAGTTGCACCGGTTGCCAAGGATGCTCTCCAGTACCTGAGCGGGAAATGGGATAAGTTAGGTTTTTATTATTGTCTGAAGATGATTGCTCAGCAGACTGATTTACATCTAGCTGATATTGTATACTCTGAACCATTAGACTTACCAACTCAGACTCTATATCATAGACTCAGCACTATCGACTTAGTATCCTAGACTCAGCACCATCGACTTAGTATCCTAGACTCAGCACCATCGACTTAGTATCCTAGACTCAGCACCATCGACTTAGTATCATAGACTCAGCACTATCGACTTAGTATCCTAGACTCAGCACCATCGATTTAGTATCCTAGACTCAGCACTATCGACTTAGTATCCTAGACTCAGCACCATCGACTTAGTATCCTAGACTCAGCACTATCGACTTAGTATCCTAGACTCAGCACCATCTACTTAGTATCCTAGACTCAGCACCATCGATTTAGTATCCTAGACTCAGCACCATCTACTTAGTATCCTAGACTCAGCACCATCGATTTAGTATCCTAGACTCAGCACCATCGACTTAGTATCCTAGACTCAGCACCATCGATTTAGTATCCTAGACTCAGCACCATCTACTTAGTATCCTAGACTCAGCACTATCGACTTAGTATCCTAGACTCAGCACCATCGATTTAGTATCCTAGACTCAGCACTATCGACTTAGTATCCTAGACTCAGCACCATAAACTCAACACCTCAGACTCAGCACCCTAGATACAGCAACTCAGACTCAGCACAGTAGACTCAGCAACACAGAGTCAGTACCATAGACCCAAAAAGCCAGACTCGGCACCTGAACAAAAAAACTCAAAATCGGACACCTAAACTCAGCACTGCAGAAGCCGCACTAAAATTGAGAATCCCAAAAACTTGGAATTATTGAATCAGCACAGAACTTACCTGATCAAACTCCGTATCATAGCCAATAAGCCCCTTTTCAGTGGCAAACTCGGATCTCAGGTAGGCGTCAGAGACAATGGGTTTGCCGCTGCCCAGCGGTCCCATTCGAACAACTGGCAGGTCGCCGCTTCGGTCCAGAGTTGGCGGCGCCATTTCAATCATCTGACCGTCGCCCAGCTGCATTTGCACTTTGTCTTCCACGCCCTCGGGCTTGGCAAAGTCGGCCAGCTGATTGGCCACCTCAGCGCTTAGCTGCGTCCATGGCGCCTGACGGGGTTGGTGATTAAATACAGTGAGCGTCCGGTTTCATGGACGGGAGTGTCCGAGGGCAATATATAAACATGGACGGGACTGCCCGAACTAAAGACAAATTATGTACACTATATGGACGGGACTGTTCGAACCAAAGATAGAAATGATGGACACTATATGGACGGGAATGTCCGAACAAGACTCAAATGATGCACACTATATGGACGGGAATGTCCGAACCAAAGACTCAAATGATGCACACTATATAAACGGGAATGTCCGAACTAAAGACACAAATGATGTACACTATATGGACGGGATGTCCGAACCAAAGACAAATTATGTACACTATATGGAGGGACTGTCCGAACCAAAGACAAATTATGTACACTATATGGACGGGAATGTCCGAAACAAAGACACTGATTCGTCCCGTACATATCCCGTATCCCGTACATATGGACGGGAATGTCCGAACCAAAGACACAAATTGTGTACACTATATAGTCGAGACTGTCCGAACCAAAGACACAAATTGTGTACACTACATGTACGGGACTGTCCGAACTAAAGACACAAATGATGTACACTATATAAACGGGACTGTCCGAACCAGACAAAGTAAACTGTGGACACACGGGAGCAGCTCACCTGTTCAAAGCTGGGCCCATAGGCGGACACTAAATTAGCGGCCAACTGCGGCAGTTTAGCATCGGGCACAATCCACTGCTTGAGACTGAATTTCAGCTGGCCGGAGTCGTCCTCGTCAACGCTGTCGCAGTAGACGTAGGCGCTGTCCTGCTTGGGGCTTGGCGAGGCTACGATGATGTCGCCTAAGCGGCTACTCTGAGCCAAGTCGCTCAGATTGCACACGGAGCCGCATACGCCGACAAGCAGAACGTGCTCGATGTCCTGAGAAAGTTATTGTTGGTTCGATAATGAAGAGTTTAGTTAGCTTTGTTAGGGCTTTCCCGTTCCGATATGTTGGGTTACATGTAATAGCTTGATATAAATTTCATTGCCTGCATTTTAGGAATGTCGGAATTTCACTTATGTCGGAACTTTACTAATGTCGGAATTTCACTAACGTCGGAATCTTACGAACGTCGGAATTTCGATAATGTCGGAATCTTACTAATGTCGGAATCTTAGTAATGTCGGAATCTTACTAATGTCGGAATCTTACTAATGTCGGAATCTTACTAATGTCGGAATCTTACTAATGTCAGAATTTCACTAATGTCGGAACTTTACTAATGTCGGAATTTCACTAATGTCGGGATTTCACTAATGTCGGAACTTCACTAACGTCGGAATCTTACTAATGTCGGAATCTTACTGACGTCGGAATCTTACTAATGTCGGAACTTCCCTAACGTCGGATTCTTACTAATGTCGGAACTTCCCTAACGTCGGATTCTTACTAATGTCGGAATTTTACTAACGTCGGATTCTTACTAACGTCGGAATTTCACTAACGTCGGAATTTTACTAACGTCGGAATTTCACTAATGTCAGAATTTCACGAATGTCGGAATTTTAACTAACGTCGGAATCTTACTAACGTCGGAATTTTACAATTTTACTAACGTCGGAATCTTACTAATGTCGGAATTTCACAATTTTACTAACGTCGGAATCTTACTAATGTCGGAATTTCACAATTTTACTAACGTCGGAATCTTACTAATGTCGGAATTTCACAATTTTACTAACGTCGGATTCTTACTAACGTCGGAATTTCACTAACGTCGGAATTTTACTAACGTCGGAATTTCACTAATGTCAGAATTTCACGAATGTCGGAATTTTAATAACGTCGGAATCTTACTAACGTCGGAATTTCACAATTTTACTAACGTCGGAATCTTACTAACGTCGGAATTTCACAATTTTACTAACGTCGGAATCTTACTAATGTCGGAATTTCACAATTTTACTAACGTCGGAATCTTACTAATGTCGGAATTTCACAATTTTACTAACGTCGGAATCTTACTAATGTCGGAATTTCACAATTTTACTAACGTCGGAATCTTACTAATGTCGGAATCTTACTAATGTCGGAATTTCACAATTTTACTAACGTCGGAATCTTACTAATGTCGGAATTTCACAATTTTACTAACGTCGGAATCTTACTAACGTCGGAATCTTACTAATGTCGGAATTTCACAATTTTACTAACGTCGGAATCTTACTAATGTCGGAATTTCACAATTTCACTAACGTCGGAATCTTACTAATGTCAGAATTTCACAATTTCACTAACGTCGGAATCTTACTAATGTCAGAATTTCACAATTTCACTAACGTCGGAATCTTACTAATGTCGGAATTTCACTAACGTCGGAACTTAACTTCGAGCGCAAGGTCGGAATTTATAATTTTAAAGTAGGATCCCCATTTGACTGAAAAATATGCGACAAGAATTCATACAAATTAGCATTACAGCTCATCTGAATAAGTGATAAACTGTGGCAGGAAGGCTGTGGGACCTTCAGCGACACCCTCCCACAACCAGCGCTGAGATAATTCTGCCCATTTCGCAGTCTCCTGAGCACAATTTTATACACACGCTCACACAGGGTAAATGTGCTGAATCGAACCAGGGCCCCATGCGGCGGGAGAGTCAGACGCGCTGATTCCGTTGAGCTCACCTGGAAGGTGCCCAACAGTCTAGTAGTAGTATTGCCGCTAGCAATCTTGGCTCGCCGGTCGCGACCAACGGCTGGCAGTTTAGTGCTCACGCACTTGTGCGCGCCAATATAGCCGATGGTGTACACGTGAGAGTCACCGCCTTTAGTCTCGTAGCGAACGTAGGTGGTTTTGTCTTGCATAACGGCGTCTACAGCGCGTTTCTCGCACATCAGATTAGTGATAATGGCCACGGTGGGTTTCTCCTTCATCTTAGTGATCACGTCCATATTTCCTTCGTTAATTTCTTCAACTTTGCCCATGCCCAGTTCCGCGTTGGTATCGTCTTGTCCCGTTTGCACCTGCAGCACGTAGGCGAACTTGCCCCGATTGCGGCCCTCCATGGCGACACGATGCAGCCTGCCTTCGGTTAGCAGCTGGTCTAGGATGCGCAGCACCAGCTTCTCGTCCTGTTGGACCACCCTGCAGTGCGGATTATTCGTATGGTATTAACACCTGCTGACTTAACAACTTATTTGGCCCTAGCAACCAGATGAATATTGAAATAAAATACCCTAGCAACCAGACGAATATTGAAATAAAATACCCTAGCAACCAGATGAATATTGAAATAAAATACCCTAGCAACCAGATGAATATTGAAATAAAATACCCTAGCAACCAGATGAATATTGAAATAAAATACCCTAGCAACCAGATGAATATTGAAATAAAATACCCTAGCAACCAGATGAATATTGAAATAAAATACCCTAGCAACCAGAAGAATATTGAAATAAAATATTCTAGCAACCAGATGAATATTGACATAAACTACCGTAGCAACCAGACGAATATTGAAATAAAATACCCTAGCAACCAGATGAATATTGAAATAAAATACCCTAGCAACCAGATGAATATTGAAATAAAATACCCTAGCAAACAGATGAATATTGAAATAAAATACCCTAGCAACCAGATGAATATTGAAATAAAATATTCTAGCAACCAGATGAATATTGAAATAAAATATTCTAGCAACCAGATGAATATTGACATAAACTACCGTAGCAACCAGACGAATATTGAAATAAAATACCCTGGCAACCAGATGAATATTGACATAAACTACCCTAGCAACCAGACGAATATTGAAATAAAATACCCTGGCAACCAGATGAATATTGACATAAACTACCCTAGCAACCAGATGAATATTGAAATAAAATACCCTGGCAACCAGATGAATATTGAAATAAAATACCCTAGCAACCGGATAAATATTGAAATAAAATACTCTAGCAACCAGTTGAATATTGAAATTAACTACCCTAGCAACCAGACGAATATTGACATAAACTACCCTAGCAACCAGAAAAGGTTGCAAAGAACTACCCTATAAAAACTGGATAAGGTTGAAATAAACTAACCTAGCAACCAGTAAATGTTAAAATAAACTATCCTAGCAACAGATAAGGTTAAAATAAACTACCCTAGCAACAGATAAGGTTGAAATAAACTACCCTAGCAACCAAATATCAGTGAAAAATTGAATATACCATAGTAACTACTCCAGTACCAAGTTGAATGTTTACCAACTAAAAAGTTTACAAGATTTTACAAAGCAATCTGTGTCAATAATAAGATTAAAAACTCAACACACTACTCACTTTGACAACTCTTCAGTAGTAAGCACATTAGGATAAGCCTCTTCAATAGTGCGCATCACTTGCTCTTGGACGCGCACTTCAACAGGCCGATCGTCTCGATCTAGAAATGATTGCAGACATGATTTTTCAGTAATTAAAATTGATTTAATATCTAATAAAGCTAGACAAAGCTAACTATTATTCCCCGTCACCGATACTACGAGCTACAAGTAGTGTCTAAGACATATACAGCGAAAGAAAAAACGCTAATGAATAAAGAGTCGATGGGAGGCGTTCTGATTGCCTGTGACTATCAATATAATAAAATTTTACATAAAAAACACAACAAAAATTAACCAGTCACTACTTAAAAAAACTAGTATTGTGCTTTTGTGACGCCATATTCAGCTGGTGCTTTACGTAAATAAGACTCAAATTTAAAGGTAAAAATAACCAATATATATGGAATAAAAACGACATACTAACTACATGCAATATAACAACAAAAGATATGAAATGACTAGAAAACAGTGAGTAATCAATATCTAAAAAATCTCCGTTCTTACCGCCAACACCATTCACATCTGAAATCAGTCGATATTGCGCGATTATGGACAAATTGAATAGTAATATGCAAATGCCAGTAGTTCTACTAAGAGTAGATGATGCGCGTTTATATTTAATTAAAAATCTGGCTGAATAGGAATCTGCACACAAAGTTTACCTTCCAAGCCGTCAATGCCGGCTTCCTTGATGTCCAGCGGCACAACATCCAGATGGATTCGAGAAATATTCTGATACTTGTCCAGCAGCATCAGGCGCATGACTCGCTTGATGAAACTGGCGTAGTCCTTGGGCACGTGACCCGGCGTGATCAGGTCGTTAAAGAACATGAACGACGTCTGCACTAGGAAGCTGGTCACCTTCTTATGAATAGTGGACACGAACCAGAACTTCAGCTTGCGGAGCTCCTGGTAAATTAAGAACAAAATCTTCTACAATTGACTAGAAACTCTAATTAACTTTAATTATAAATGCCTGACAGCTTAGCTTATCTTAGATAGCGTAAGTATCCGGATAGTGCGAAGGTCCGTCCTGACGCTTATCTATCAATAGGCTTTACTAACTTCATATATATCTATCAATCTATGAATATCTATCTATCTATCTATCTATCTATCTATCTATCTATCTATCTATCTATCTATCTATCTATCAATCTATCTATCTATCTATCTATCTATATTGTCTGTCTATCTATCTATCTATCTGTCTATCTATCTATCTATCAATCTATCTATCTATCTATCTATCTATCTATCTATCTATCTATCTATCTATCTATCTATCTATCTATCTATCTATCTATCTATCTACCTTATCTATTTATCTATCTATCTATCTATCTATCTATCTATTTATCTATCTATTTATCTATCTATCTATCTATCTGTCTATCTATATATCTATCTATCTATCTATCTATCTGGCTATCTATTTATCTATCTATCTATCTATCTATCTATCTATCTATCTATCTATCTATCTATCTATCTACCTATCTATCTATCTATCTATATATCTATTTATCTATCTATCTACCTACCTATCTATCTATCTATCTGTCTATCTGTCTATCTATCTATCTATCTATCTATCTATCTATCTATCTATCTATCTATCTATCTATCTATCTATCTATCTATCTATCTGTCTGTCTGTCTGTCTGTCTGTCTGTCTGTCTGTCTGTCTGTCTATCTAAACACCCACCTCTGACTACAACTAATTCATCCATATAACAATCCAAAAGACTACAGACTACAGCAATATCTTGAAGCGCACTGATTGCACATCTAGATCTTAACACCAGCGAAAGGCAGTATTTTGGCTTAGTTAAGGCCTCAGACAAACAGCATGAACACCCTCTCTACATACCAAGATATTACATTAACAGTTGAGTTACGCAGCATAACAATAAATCCGATTTGACGATGATTTTGATTGATTACGTAACTTCTGCTGTATCCATCTAGCTAGCGCACACACTTACACACGTAGGCCAGAGCCCATAGGCAGACAAATTCAATGTGTGTGTGAATGATTAAATTTATAAAGGTGACTCACCGCTCTCATATCTCTGGAATCCTGATTCACTACAAAACACTTGTAGGTTATTTCCGACTCCGAATCGGTCAGCTGATCGTAGGTGCCATCTGACAAAGACAAAAATTGATTAAGCAAATATTCACTTTTGAATTGTTAGTAGTATCACTAGCATATTATTTCGTTTATTATATTGATTTATCGAAGTACAAATTACAGATGAAGATACTGTGTAAATTGGTGTTAGCATATCGCTAGAATGAAAGCTTTATGCTGCACACTAAATATAGTTGGAATGCACACATATTTATAATTCTGAAAATCAGATCAGAAATGCGCAGAGCCTCAAACTGCGCAAATACTCTCTATATCAATCATTAATGATTAACTCTTCTCATTTTTGTCGACCAAAAACTGTATAATATCTGGCGTATAACCGTTTGTACTCTTTGCCTGTTCGAAAAAGTTTTATTTCGATACATATCGGCTAGAGATGAATACTTGCTTGATTCTAAAAGAAAGCGTCAAATAGACCTAATTTTAGGACAGTGTACCCAGCTAGCAATTTTGTAGCAAAACAGACCAAGTATATAGTCGAAAGCAACAATGTGAATTGAGGTGATGAGTCATGCAAACTGGTTTAATAAACATCCTTCAGATCTCCGGCACAAAAAATTCAAGGGCTAAATTGGATTGAGGACTGGGAAAATGAATAATACAATTGCACGTTCCTGTTTTTAAGGATAATCCTAATGTAAGCGTCAGACTTCACCACAATGCACTATTAGAGCGGGAGATTTTCCCGCTTCTAAAAGCTTGTTAGCAAACTCGCTGCAGTCAGCTTCCAGTAGCCAGTAGGAGTTACAGGAAACTCTGTAGCCTACGCCTCTGTAGCTGGCATCCCATCTGCAGCTGGCATCCCATCTGTAGCTGGGATCCCATCTGTAACTGGCACCCCATCTGTAGCCTACGCCTCTGTAGCTGGCATCCCATCTGTAGCCTACGCCTCTGTAGCTGGCATCCCATCTGTAGCTTGCATCCCATCTGTAGCTGGCATCCCATCTGTAGCTGGCATCCCATCTGTAACTGGCGCCTCTGTAGCTGGCATCCCCTCTGCAGCTGGCATCCCATCTGTAGCTGGCATCCCATCTGTAACTGGCACCCCATCTGTAGCCTACGCCTCTGTAGCTGGCATCCCATCTGTAGCCTACGCCTCTGTAGCTGGCATCCCATCTGTAGCTTGCATCCCATCTGTAGCTGGCATCCCATCTGTAGCTGGCATCCCATCTGTAACTGGCGCCTCTGTAGCTGGCATCCCCTCTGCAGCTGGCATCCCATCTGTAACTGGCGCCCCTTTGTTGCTGGCGTCCCCTCTGTAGCTGGCGCCCTCTTTGTAGCTGGCGCCTCTCTGTAACTAGCGCCCTCTCTGTAACTAGCGCCCTCTCTGTAGCTGGCGCCCCATCTGTAACTGGCGCGCCCCATCTGTAACTGGCGCCCCTTTGTTGCTGGCGCCCCCTTTGTAGCTGGCGCCCCCTTTGTAGCTGGCGCCTCTCTGTAACTAGCGCCCTCTCTGTAACTAGCGCCCTCTCTGTAACTAGCGACCTCTCAGTAGCTGGCGCCCCCCTGTAGCTGGCGCCCCATCTGTAACTGGCGCGCCCCATCTGTAACTGGCGCGCCCCATCTGTAACTGGCGCCCCTTTGTTGCTGACGGCCCCTTTGTAGCTGGCGCCCCCTTTGTAGCTGGCATCCCCTCTGTAGCTGGCGCCCCCTTTGTAGCTGGCATCCCCTCTGTAGCTGGCACCCCCTCTGTAGCTGGCACCCCCTCTGCAGCTGGCGCCCTCTTTGTAGCTGGCGCCGCCTCTGTAGCTGGCGCCCCCTTTGTAGCTGGCGCCGCCTCTAACTGGCGCTATACGAGTAGAAACTTTTGGTTAATCTGCGAAGTATTTTTTTCAACATAATCTCTGCATAGATCTAAATAAAAGTAATGCTCTCATGAGGAATCACCCTCGGGCCGGGATGCGCACTAAAGCCTCCCCCATTCCTCTACAGTCATCAATTCTCCTAGCTGGGCAGCTGTTGGCTCACTGCCAACTGTATAATATTAAATTCAGACATCGAATCGAATCCCTTACCCTTAGCCTGTACAGTGTACACACAAGCACATTTATAATAGAGCTAGTTGGCATGCAGATTACAGATTAGTAATAAGGACTCATAAAAAATCCCATAAGTAATTTCTATATTCTGTAGATAATCATCTGATTTCTAATCTAAATTAATAATATCTGGATTAACGTTTACTAAAGTCAATTGATGAAAAGAACATGTAAATGCATACATAGAGTTAGCAAGACATACAATATACATGTATTTATGACCCTAATAACACACGCAAATTACAACCAAGCTCTAATCTGCCTCGGTGCCCCAGTCTAGAGAATAACGATGTTCCTCTTTCTCTTAACACACCAATAAACCAGCCGTCAAAGTGGCGCCAGAGTAATATAGAATGAGGATTTTATAGAGTAGGATCTTTGGAGAGACAATGGAATCTTTCTAGCGAGATTGTTAGCTTGTAATACCACAAAAATACCTGAGCATTGAGCACTGTATATACATAGAAGCTGCTGATTGTACTCTAGCATAATAATAGAATATATTAGTAAAAGATATTGAACTCGTAAAATTAAACTTAGCGAAAATTGAAAGCGATTCTCGAGGGAGAAGGCGACTTTAGGATGATATTAAGTGTGGTTTAGAAGACAAAACTCACTTCAGGGGTTGGTTAAGGGGACGAATCTCACTTCAGGGGTTGGTTAAGGGGACGAATCTCACTTCAGGGGTTGGTTAAGGGGACGAATCTCACTTCAGGGGTTGGTTAAGGGGATGAATCTCACTTCAGGGGTTGGTTAAGGGGACGAATCTCACACTTCAGGGGTTGGTTAAGGGGACGAATCTCACTTCAGGGGTTGGTTAAGGGGATGAATCTCACTTCAGGGCTTGGTTAAGGGGACGAATCTCACCTCTGAGTCTGAGTTGGGTTTAGCGGACGAATCTCACCTCTGAGGTTGGTTTAGAGGACGAATCTCACCTCTGGGGTGGTTTAGGGGACGAATCTCCTCTTTAAGTCTGAGGTAATGAGGTTGGATCAAGGAACGAATATCAGGGGCTGTCTGGGATCTCAAAAGTGATTAGGGGACAAACTTTAGTGACAGCTTCTTGATGAAACTTGATCTTCAAAGTTGCAATGAATAATTAGCTATTAAACAATTCCAAAAAATAATGCAACTACTTACTATCATCAACAATGGCCTTGTTGATAACAATTCCCTGATTAACTCCTGTAGCCATGTGGGCGACTTTCTTTTGATCAATATGCTCTTCAGAGGTACGCACACACTCTAGAGTAGTCATTTGGCCACGACGAATTGGCGTCATAACAATAACCCAAGTTGATGGTGCATCCATGTTTAGAATTGATTTAATAATTTATTCTTTAGTGTAGATTGCATGCATTTAGTTGGTATTATTAAATGAAATAATTCTTAGCTATATAAAAATATATAATTAATACTAAGTGAATACTAATTATACTAGCATACTTAGGATTTTTCCATTTGGGATTGCCCTCGGGGTGCTTTCACAAGGTCGAAATTTCACAACGTCGAAAAGTAAATTATTTCACAAGGTCGAAACTTCACAAGGTCGAAATTTCACAAGGTCAAAATTTCATAATGTAGAAAACTCAAATGGCAGCCACTTTTACAAGGTCGAAATTTCACAAGATCGAGATTTCACAACACCGAAAACTCTAGCAAGAGATTTCATTAAGTCGAAATTTCATAACATCGAAAAACTCAAATAGCAGCCACTTTCACAAGGTCGAAACTTCATAAGCTTGAAATTTCACAACGTCGAAAATTTAATATAACAAGAACCATACAGTAGTTTTCTACATTGTAAAATTTTGACCTTATGAAGTCCCTTGCTAAAGTTTTCGATGTTGTGAAATTTCGACCTTATGAAGTTTCGACCTTGTGAAAGTGGCTGCTATTTGAGTTTTCGATGTTATGAAATTTCGACCTTGTGAAATTTCGACCATATGAAGTTTCGACCTTGTGAAAGTGGTTGCTATTTGAGTTTTCGATGTTATGAAATTTTGACCTTGTGAAATTTCGACCGTATGAAGTTTCAACCTTGTGAAAGTGGTTGCTATTTGAATTTTCGATGTTATGAAATTTTGACCTTGTGAAATTTCAATCTTGTGAAAGAAGGTGCTTTCGACGTTGTGAAATTTTCGAGTTTGTGAAACCCCCCTTGCCCTCTATTGAGAAGAGGGATAGTAATAATAATACTAGTACAACATACTAAATAGGGCCTTTAGACAATGATTGATTTCATCAAGAGTAATATGAGAGAAGAAATAAGACAAGATAAGAATTCAGAGTCAAAGTTGTTTAAAGGTACCTAGACAAGATAATGAAAGATAGAACAGAAAGTGGTATACGTAGCTTAATGGCTACCATACAATAGATTTCAATCATTACCCCCCTAGGCAATTGGAGGGAAGGGAGGCTACACTAGCTCCCCAAGCCCCTTCCCTATATATAACACTAATAAATTAATAGATATTAAAATTATGATAAATATGAATTAAAAAGTTAACATTATTTTATATTAGTATTAGTTTTATAATTTATATTTTCTTGAATTTTTAAATATTTTTTTCATAGATAGTCTTAACATTGCACTATACCCCCCAGGCCCCATACATGCACAATTAATTGGCCAAGTTGGCCAACTGATTAAGTGGCCAACCAAGGTAAGTCACAAAAATATCTACCCAAATAAATACCCAAGTAGTACTGGTACTAAGTAGATAATGAGGCATTTTGCCTTAATAAGTGTCAAGAAAATAAGACTAAAAACTAAACTAAAGACTATTTAATTGGAGTTAAATTGATACTAAGAGAGAAGGAGCAGTAAGTGGGCGCATGGCCCAAACTGATATATTTATAGAACATTAACTTGCAAGGGGGTTTGAATTGAAGATAATAAGGAGAGGGATAGAGTGCACAACTAAAGAGAGAGGTGAAAATGGAGAGCCAATCAGAAGGTAGCAAGGGAAAGAGAGATAACAAGATTGAGCTAGACAGAGAGAGAAAAAAAACTAAGTAAACAAAGATAACTGAAGGTGAAATAAGAAATGAATAGGAGTTACAACAATAAGATAGTCATAGTTACTCCTGCCATTTACCCAAAGTTGCATTAATTTTGCTTTAGGATTTCTTTTACGTGTAAGTTGCATTTTTGGCCAAAAACTGTCATATTTTTTGTTAAAACTAAGTTGCATAGCTGAGCAAATTTTGGAGGTTGCACATATATGCCCCCCAGGGTCTAGATTGTGCAGTAGTGTACACAAGAACAAAAATCCTATATTAGCTAAATGTACATCAGTAGACCTATACTACATGGACACAATTGCCAACTCACCGTGTCTATAAGCTCTAATATTATAAACACAGCAGCCTAGCTATGTCTATCCATAGATAGGATCATGGCATGCCTACCCTAGAACAAATCCTATCAAAAAAGTTTGATCCTGCCGTGCACTAGAACTATTCCTAGCAAAAAAGTTTGCTTGTGCTATGTTGGAATTTTTTTTTAAAAACACAAAAACCATATTTTCTGTTTAAAAATACCATAAAAACATGTATTTAAATCTTTTTCATTGAAAATACAATATTAACATGTATTAATTAAAAAAGCCATCAATACACTGCCAAAAAGTGCTAGTAAAAAGAAACAACATGCATTTTTTGTCTAAGAAAATATTGTATTGTCAAAAGTTTTTGTATTGCACCAAATTGTGTCAATTTTTTGTTTTATGCCATACTGCGCCGGATTTTTTTCTTTTGCCTGCTATTGTGCCAGAATATGCCAGCACATTACACATTTAACCCCCTTTTATGATGGAATTTTCTGTGAAAAAGGCCATCTTCCTGACTATGGGTGTCTATAAGTATAGACTTAGGCACTATTAGAGACCCACACTCAGGATCATGTCATATATGCTGGAAATTTCCAGCACACATTTGGGATAGCTGGCGTACACTTGGCGCACAAAATTTTTGAAAGGGTCTTCTGACATACACCTTGGCATATATACAATTGGCACACCCTGCATGGCACACACTGGAGGAGGCTGTGCCATGGCCACTGCAAAAGACAAAATCAAAGAACATAAAGTATGCAAAGCATGAAATTTTGCACAAAGTTTAACAATGATTTCACAAATATTGTTATGACAATTGACAACCATTGCTTCATTTAAAATATTCTCTAAATTGTTTTATTTCTCCCTTTTATTCTTTATTTTTGAAATTAAAAACATAAATCTTCAAATCTTCAACTTTATAATCTTTACTTGCAATTACACGAAATGTTACAACTTACAATATATTGTGATTTTGTGTATATTGCGCATTTTTTTACATTAAGATTAGGATTTAGGACTGGCGCACCTGGCACACTTGTGCATTTTGCCTGGCATACCTGGCGCACACTGCAAAAAAATTTTGGGGTGGCTTCCAGTGCACACATAGCATGATCCTGACTATGGTTAGAGACAAAGTCTATAATACGAGGGGTGTCCCAAAAGTTCCCGGAATGTCTAACGTAGCTCTTCAACAGAGCCATGAAATTTCACGCTCATGGTGTCAAATGAAAGGAAATTTTGTCACAAAGAATAAAAAGTTAAAATCATGTTGATATCTTTTTTTATTCAAGAGCTACAGCAAGAAACTTGCGCAAAGGTCAGGGGTAGTGTTACACAACCTCAACAATCTATGGCAATAATTTTTTCATCTCCATTTTTGGAGTTTTTCATTTTGAATTCATTCACAGCAGACTGGCCATCTCTAAAGCGTTCGATCCATCCGTAAATTGCAGTTTTTTTCAGGCTGTTCTCACCGTGGATGGAGAATAAGTGGTCAGAAATCTTGGCTCCACTCCATCCTACTGACCAAAGGGCAAAAACTTGACTTCGCTGACTTTCAAGGCTCTGAAGAGAACTCATTTTTGCAAAGAAATTTCAAGTTGAAAGCAAGCGCTTGGTACAAATTATCTACACTCGCGCAAAAGCTCAGATTAGCTTTATGAGCATTTCTGCTTTTTCCATAGACACTACCACTTCTTTCTGACACGTCAGTAGCACGAATTCAAAATGAAAAACTCCAAAAATGGAGATGAAAAAATTATTGCCATAGATTGTTGAGGTTGTGTAACACTACCCCTGACCTTTGCGCAAGTTTCTTGCTGTAGCTCTTGAATAAAAAAGATATCAACATGATTTTAACTTTGTATTCTTTGTGACAAAATTTCCTTTCATTTGACACCATGGGCGTGAAATTTCATGGCTCTGTTGAAGAGCTACGTTAGACATTCCGGGAACTTTTGGGACACCCCTCGTATTAAAGCTTAATATAATATTAGAGCTGGCTGCCTATAAGTATAGACTTAGGCACTATTAAAGACACAGCGGCCATGTTTATAATCCAAAAATTTGTAGAAATGGTAGCCGTGTCTCTAAGTATGATGTAAAAAAATCAATTAATTGTATACCGAAAATTTCTCATAAAAAGTCTTTTGATTTTCATGAGTTAAGATTACTAAATCAAAAGGGGGGCAAACGGCAACTTAAACCGAGGGACTCTGTGACATCCGCCAGCTTTTCGTTTTTCGAGGAGGCTCTTCCCCCTCCTTTTCGTTCTGGCCTGGCGTGGAAGCGGCTAGCTTCCTCGTCTTGGTCTGCTGGTGGGGGACGGATCCCCCCTGCTGCTTTTTTGCGGGGCAGGTGGCTGCTAAGTAGTTGGCTGCTGGCTAAGCGCCAACTACCCATCGACAGCCCTTAGTTGCAACTGGTACCACACGGGTTCTCGAGGGCCGCTCTTGTGGGGGAGGGCTCGGGCGTCGGCTGTCAACTCGACCTGGCGCCTGTGTCCCAAGCCCGCAGCCGGCCTCCCGCCCCCTGATCTTGCAGAGTGTGGACCGGGGGCCTGCCGGAGCCTCGCCTGGGAGCAATCCTGGGATAAGACGGCAACCCAAAGCTTCTCTGCTGTTTACCGTGGCAGAGGGTAGCTCCACGGAGCTGGCTGGGGGTATATCCAGTCCCCGAGCGGTTACCCCCCTCTTTTCTACATTTCAGTTTTTCCATTTCAGCCTACTCTGCATGGATAAATCACAACCACCTGACACGGCTCGGGAGCCGTCAATTCCCGCGGCCGGGGGTCCGTCAATCCCCCAACCCTCCAACATGGAGGTTGATTCTGCCGCGAATCCCGCGGAAACCCCCACACCTCGCTCAGGTGCGTCCACCTCTACCCCGCTACAGGGGCGTCTCAAAATGACGGCTTCCAGGTCGTCAACCGTCGCAGGCGCGATGATAAAACCTCGGCTGGCTCTGAGCGGAAAAGGCAGCAGCCAGACGAGCGTACCGACCCCTCGCTGGACCCCAAGAGGCCAAAGGAGGCCAATGCGGCACGTACGCCAAAGTGGCGACGGAGCCGAAATTTAAAATCTGCGTGCGCGCGGCTAGCGGTACGCTGACCACCGCCCAGATGGAAGCATCAATCGGCATGATTGATGACTTCCTCTGGGAAAACGACGCCCTCGACATCAAAGTCGAGGCGATTCGAAACGCCAACGGCAGCGTCATCCTCGCCTTCAAGGACGAAGCCCAGCTCGAGCTCGCGCTGGCTAACCTGGTGTCCATCTCCTGGGACACCTGCACGACCGCCCTCCCGCCTTTGGTCGTTGAGCGTGCCCGACCACCGCCGCCCTGCAGGCGCTACCGAGCCTTCTACTCCGGCTCGAGAAG
Organism: Macrostomum lignano; assembly: GCA_002269645.1. Taxonomy (NCBI): domain Eukaryota; kingdom Metazoa; phylum Platyhelminthes; family Macrostomidae; genus Macrostomum; species Macrostomum lignano. The sequence continues at coordinate 59,875 of NIVC01001998.1, read as the reverse complement.
CATCGAGGAGATCCGCGCCCGGCTCCTCAGTAAAAACCCCGACCTACCTCAGGACGGTATCCGGGCCTTCAAGGAGGTTCCGGCAAAAGGCGCTCCCGGCAAGACCCTGTACATGGGTTTCTCCGCGGAGTGGGAAGACGCCCTCAAGAAGGACGATTTTGCCGCCTACATCGGAGCGTGGAAGATCGTCTTCCACCTGCTGCTCAGGCGTCGTCCAGCCGGCGATCGGCGCCGAGGTGAGTCCGTGAGCTCGGATAGCTCTGGGAACGAGTAATGCCGTTCCCAACCCCGTGCCAAACTAGGAGCGGGGCGCTGAGGGCGAACCTTAACGGCCAGCCCAATGATGACACTGCCACCAGCAACCAAATAAATAATCCGCCGCCGGCGAACCAACCTGTTAACCTGCACATTATTCAGATCAACCTGCACCACGCCCTTGCAGCATCTAGCAACCTTTCAGGCACCTTTGCCAACAAGGAAGTTGACATCTACCTTATTCAGGAACCGTATACCCGCAAGGGGAAGCCGACCTGCCTGCCGCCAGGCTATCAGGTTCTGTACCTCTGCGCGAACGACACCCCCAGAGCTATCGCCCTCGTCAAAAACGACCTCCCGGCCACTATTATGCCAATGTTTTGCTCTAAAGACATGTGTACTTTCTCAGTCTTTGACTTGACCTTCGTTTCCGCTTACCTGGACATTCCAGGAGGACGTCCCTCCCCCCTCCTGCAGGAGCTGGCGGACTTCTGTAATCTCCAGGATCGGAAGCTTATCGTTAGCTGCGATGCTAACGCCCACAACACTGCCTGGTCTAGTAGCGATACTAACAGGCGCGGTGACTTACTAATTGATTTCATTAACTCCTCCTCGTTACACATTTGCAACAGAGGCAGCAAACCCACATTTATTGTCTCTAATCGGCGTGAGGTTATCGACCTCACTCTCGTCTCCAACAACGCCCTCAATCAGGTCCACAGCTGGCTGGTTAGGGATGACCTCCCATCGCTTTCCGACCACTCGTACATTCAGTACAGCATCAGCTCCGTCGGAGCCCGTCATGAGAACCGGGACCGCCTTAATTTGAAAAAGGCCGACTGGACAGGTTTTCGAAGAGACCTGCTAAAACTCCTGACCGAAGCCAACTTACCGGACTCCAGCGAGGATCTCCCTGGCATTGAGCATCGGTGCAACTCCCTCGTTGAGATCCTAAACACCGCCATACGCGCTAACGCCCCTAAGCTGTTTTGCAGGAAGAAATACTCTCCTTGGTGGAGTCAAGAGCTCACTCGCATGAAGAAAAACACCCGCCGACTGCAACGCCTCGCAAACGGCTCGAATACCCCAGAGGATTGGGAGAACTACCACTCTGCTCTGAGGATGTACAAAAGTGCTATCCGAAGGGCTAAGAAGACCACCTGGAAAGCCTACTGCGCCGGCCTGGAAGGGCAACACCCCACAGCCCGGCTGGTCAGGACTCTCAGGCACGACACGCTAGCTCAGTGTAACTCCCTTCTGCACCTGGATGGTAACTACACTACCAGTGCCGAAGGTTCGCTAAATCTTCTTTTCTCCACCTGCTTTCCGCAGGTTGACGAACCGGAGTACGTGGTCGATGACCACAGGCCTTGTGATCACAAGCTTTTCCAGCAGTGCGCCACCCCCCAGCTACTCCAGCTGGCAGCAAATTCTTTTAAACCGTATAAATCGTCTGGCCCTGACAATATCGCCCCCTGTATCCTGCAGGAGGCGCTAAAGCTGCAAAACTTTGCTGATTCTTTCTCTAAATTGCTTGTTGACTGTTATACCACAGGTTACATTCCCACAATCTGGAGAATGTCCAGAGTCGTGTTCATCCCGAAACCTGCTAAGGGTGACTACACCAACGTGAAATCCTTCCGGCCCATCAGCCTCACTTCCTTTTGTGTTAAGCTGATGGAGAGGCTCATCCTGTGGAGGCTTCGAGAGTGCGACCTGCGCTCCGACCCTGTCAGTAAGTACCAGTACGCCTTCCAGCCTGGGAGGACGACTGAGCATGCTCTCCACGCCATTACCTCCAAAATTGAGAGTGCCATCCTTAGCAAACAACTGCTTGCGGGTTGTTCGTTGACTTCGAAGGAGCATTTGACAATGTCCTCTTCCGCTCCTTCAGAAATTCTCTTTCCCGCAGGAATGTAAGACACAGCATTGTTCGCTGGATTTATTTTATGATCCGCAAAAGGTTTGTGACATCCACACTTATGGGCGTTACCCTCACCCGGGCGGTGATGAAAGGCGGCCCGCAAGGTGGCGTGCTAACTCCACTTCTCTGGAATCTCGTCATGGACGAACTTCTAACCGCTGACATTCCCAGCAGTATCACCAGGGCGGGCTACGCCGATGACGTTGCCGCGGTCGTCAGCGGACCCGACCCCGCCACTCTGCGCAACCTGATGCAGCAATTCGCCGACAAGGCGGCCGACTGGGCTACACAGCATGGCCTAAAAATCAGCGTCACTAAGACTGTCGCTGTCGTTTTCACCAAGCGCCGTAAATGGGAGATGAAAAACCTCACTGTCTATGGCAGAAACATCCCCTTCAAGAAGGAGGTCAAATACCTCGGTGTGACGCTAACGCATGACCTGCGCTGGACGAAGCACCTTGATAACGTCATCGGTCGGGCAAAACGCTGCTTTGCCCAGCTGCGCAGAGCCATCGGGCCGACTTGGGGCCTCTCGCCTAGAACGGTCCGTTGGATTTATACCGGCATCATCCGGCCCAGTATCACATACGCGAGTCTCATCTGGACTAGCGTGCTGGAGCAGAAGGCCGCCCGTCAGCGGCTGTACCAGCTTCAGGGCAGCATTTGCCGTGCCATCACAGGTGCGTACCCGTCCACCCCTTACGAGGGGCTGAACACTATCCTTAACCTACCTCCGCTTCACCTATTTATTAGGGCGGAGGCTATGAAGTCTGCCTCCCGGCTTATCAGAGATAAAACGTTAAATAACGCGCCCTCTGGCTTTATGCCAATGAAAACATTAATCCCGCATATGGACTTTGTCCGCCGCGACCTTAACAACATCCACATGGACCTGGGCAATGTGGATAGTCGACCTCCCGCCCTCAACATCAGGAGGGGCTTCAAGACCGCCATCCCTGGCCGAGACAACATTCCGCTGGATGTCGGTGTGAACCGGCGCAGCCAGGGCATTCACTGCTTCACCGACGGCTCGCTGTTCAACGGCCGCGCTGGAGCGGGTATTGCCATTTTCCACGAGGGTAAGATGCTTCTCCAGGAAAGTCTGCACCTCGGTGAGAACACCTCAGTTTTCCAAGCTGAAATTTGCGCCATTGAGCAGTGTGCCCAGCAACTGTTTCAGGCGAACATTAATAATTTTGACATTAATTTCTACACTGATAGCCAAGCTGCTATTAAGGCCTTAACCACTGAGAATATCTCCGCTGCTACAGTATCTCAATGCCACCGCAGTGTGCAATCTCTCTCAGTCCTTAACAGGATTAGAATTATCTGGACACCTGGTCACAGCAACATCCTGGGCAACGAGCTCGCGGACTCTCTCGCCAAGGAGGGCAGCAACCCAGACGGCAACCACCGTCTGATGAGGCTACCCACCCCAGGTCGCAAGTCACCCGCCATATCAACAGGTGGCTCCATCAGCAGCACCAGCTCCACTGGAACAGCTGCACCGAGTACAGGCAGAGCCGCTCTGCCATGCCTAACCTGAACAGGAAAGTCTCTGATTATCTGATTTCGCTTAACAGAACCGACCTCAGGGAGATGTGCATGGTCCTAACCGGCCACGGATTCTTCCAGAGACATATATCGTTGCAAACCGGTTGCCCTCCCACCTGTCCCTTCTGTGGCATAGGAGAGGAGACCGCGGAGCATCACGTCACCTTCTGCCCTTACTTCAACAAGGCGCGGCACAAATACCTCGGCCACCCCCAGCGGATGGACGAGCTGACCACCGCGGACAATATCCGAGACCTCCGCGCCTTCGTCCGGGACTCCGGCCGGATGAGGGTCGCCGATGCCTCCACTGCGGACCTGCCGACTACTGGCGGGGACTGGGCGCACCCCCAAGGCTAATCCTTGTGCTCTTTTACCTTGGGGTTGCGATAGGGGCCTCGCGGCCTATTCGCGGCGCCTGCGCCCCCCGTCAGTAGTAAGTAAGTAAGTACTAAATCAAAAAAAAGGTTTTGAAACAAAGGTCTTTCAAAATATCATTAATATTTTCATTTAAAAAAATCAACAAAATTTAACCATACCTTTAAAAACATGATACTTAATACGTAGTGGCATTTTGTCCAGCTGAGCCATATAAATAGCCATCTTTGCTTCTTTTCCAGCTAGCCATACAAATAGCTAATGTCATTATTTTTCCAGCTGAGACGCATAAATACCTATTGTCATTATTTGTCGAGCTGAGTCATATATTTACATGTACATATACAAATAAAGACTTTGTAGTATTTTAGAAACTTTAAGATTATTTTAAGACTCGATCTGGGTATAGATGTTTCAGATAAGTTGAATGAGTGATTGGCACTTTGAACCGACTTATGCAACTTATGTACTGGTTGACCATTATAATGCCGAATTTGCGTAAGTTCTGCATGTTCATAAATACATATATGCTTGTAGTTGTATATTACCTAAATGTAAATATATCTGCACTAAAATGCCACATGCAGTTTTCATTCTTATTAATATTATCTTTCAAACATAAATGTAAAAACGTGAGTGTAATTTCCTTTCACCATTTTGCCAGATAATGATTTGAAATTAGGAACTCTTTAAATTTCTGCATGGCACGCTTTGATTAAGCAGGTCACTAGTCTGCTGGGGGTCTCCCTAAAACACGCACCGCCCTGCCCTACAGTGCTACACGTTAAAACAAATTGGACTATAGGCTCATTCCATATAAGATGGACATATTTGGAAAATAGAAAAAAGTCAATATTTTTGCTTGCCATTGCCTAATTAGCCTATTTTTTTACCAAATGTTTATATTGTGCAATATATACAATCTAAGAATAAAGGAATGGTAAAATGTTGGATTAGTATGTTATCAATTGGCAAAAAGTCATTTTTGTAAAAATTTGGACATTTTTCGAAGCAAAAGACATCATTTTAAGATTTTGTACCTTTTAAAAACAAATAGAAAGCTTTTGAAGGTTAAAACAAACTATAGATAAAAGTATAGTACTTGCATCATCAGATAAAAGCATTGGTGACCAAATAATCTATTATATTTTTAATGTATTAGTACCTCAAAGTTACTGAATTGACAGAAAAAAATATGTTACGACCATAATGTTACGACCATAAGGCTGCCTTTTCTTTTGTATCTTTGTTGCCTTTTGAGTTTATATATTCTAATAAAAGAGTATGATTTCTAAAGATGTTCTTAGTCAAATTTTAAAAATGTATTGCAAAATATCAAAAATGAAAAATGTTATAAGACTTTTACCTTTTAGTTTCTATATGTCAAAAATCCTGTTGTTACGACCATAAGTGTCATTTAAGGTTTAATAGCATCTATACTAATGATGATATCTATATGAAACTCTATAAATATATTCTAGACAAAATAATCTTTCATTTAAAATATTGGTTTAGTATATTCTATTATTAGATTTCATTTTATAAGTAAAAATAACCTGTCATGTTACGATCATGCTTATATGGAATGAGCCTATAACTGAAGACATTTCAAAATACGTTTTATGTTAAGCTTCAAGCTTTTATTAAATTTAGTTTTTTTTACTTTGAAATATTAAATTCGGTGTATAATAAGTGATATTAATAATAATATTAATAAAATAATAATAATATAATTTAATAATGCAAACATGAATATGAAAAATAATAATAATATTTAAAGTAATAATTAAAGTTAGTTATTCTGTTACTCTTACAACAAATAGTTTTCTTTGCAATCAAAATACTGCATTGACAAAAAATGTTATAATGTGTAGCAGTTGGGGCGGTGCGGTGTATGTTTTAGGGAGACCCATCTGCTGGCACACTTTGAAGATGGAGGAACTGGAGATGGAGACAGGCGTAGAGCCGGAGAAGGAGAGAGAGAGAGGCTGAGCCAGACAAATAACAACAACAGCTATTTATCTAGCTCAGCCAGAAAAATAACAACATTAGCTTAGCTATTTGTCCAGCCAGCTGGAAAAGAAACGAAAATGGCTAATTATATGGCTCAGCCGGACAAATAGACACTACGTACTTAATAGGCCTATAATTTAGTTTTAAAATTTAGGACAATACAAATTACAAACCATTTTAGTATGGACTATATGAAATAGGACTAGACTATGAAAACAAAAATCCTGTTTAGGCCTAGCCCTAGCCTAGCCTAGCCTAGCCTAGCCTAGCCTAGTAGATCCAAGACTTGTACTAGGGCAGCCTAGGCTACCTAGGCTTGTGACACCATACTAGATTACTGACCTACTGACTAGTCTCATAGTCTAGAGTCCAGTAGGCTTAGTAGTAGCTAATCTCCTAAATAAATTTGAAGGCTTAGGCCTATCTAACACAACAGCGTTAGCCGTTAGGTCATATGATAGCAGATAGGCCTACAATTACAGGATTACTGTTTTATAGCCATTTGTTAGCGTAAGAAATATTTTGTATTAGATTTAGTATTATTTAGACTAAATAGACAAATAATTAGAAACCCGGCAGTGTTGACACTGCGAGTTCGCCCGCCTCCGGCTCCACCCACGCGTGACTTCGGTCAGATTTAAAAACAGTCTTAGAACTCGATGACCAAATTTAAACTTCAAATCAAAGGGTTGACTAATGATCTTATGTTAGCCCATAAAAGTTAAAAAATTTTTCTATAAGTTACATTTTCTGCTGAATCTATCAAGGTCTATTAATTATTCTGACAAATATTACGCTTTGTAATAAAACTTTTGTTGTGTTGAAAGCGAAAATATAAAGTAGCGATCAGTTTAAATATCCATTTGTAACTCGAAGAATAAGAAACTTCATGAGTAACATAGATTGCTTAGCGTTTATAAATGCAGTAAAATCTAGATACTTTTTTTTATAAAAAGTGCAGCTTTATATCACATCTAGCGTATTATATGTCTAAAAAGCGGAACCTGCGCATTTTTAAAAGCAATATACCTTTCCGTACTAAGCAGAGCAGCTTACGTGTACAGTACATGAACATTTATTTGAATAAAACCTATCATTTTCCACGTCATCGTTTCTTCATATTTATTCATATATCAAAGTATCAAGTAAAGAATTCACCACTACATGCATGTAGGAGGTTCTAGTAACCTTATTCTGATGGCTAATTCTGATATGGCTAAGGTGATACAATAATTTGCCCGGCTTAAAAAACAATAATAAGAGAATCAAAAAGTTTCTGTACTGGTTGGTGCCGATGAAGTTTGAAGAATCAAAGCATACTAATACATTGAAATACAATAATATATAGTTACAGCATAATTAACTAGTAATCACGAAAAAAATATTGACTTTCATTCCACTTGCTTAAACGGTTAGAATGCTATAGTGCAATATGGTCAAGTTAAAAGAAACTTATTCTTCCTTTGAAGCAGCCTGGCTTGGCATGGGATCCAAGTACCTGCACTCTTTCACCTCTTTGGCGGCGGCTTGACGTTTCCTACGTAAGCGCCAGTTGAACTCGACCACCGTGAATATGCCAACAATCACGCAGAGGACCACGTTACCGATTGGGAATATCCAATCGGTCCATGGTTTGGACTTTAGTTCGATTAATTCGGGCTGTAGCGCGCGCTTGCTGACGTACTCCAAGTCGAACTGTTCGGCTGTAGTTGGTTTGATGGTCGAAGACATAATGTACTTTTATTTTGCTTGTCAAATTTACTTTTGATCGTTGTGTTTCATTTAAAATTTTTATAAATCAGTAAACTCTACCCTATTTAAACTACGTCTGTAAATAAGCCATTAAAGATATCAACCATAGACGTGCAGACATGATTGATAACAATACTGTTTACGATACTATAATAAATACATCCAGGAATTTCCCAATAATTACTCATAAAACTGCGGACTAAATAATAATGCATTGCGACAACTTTGTTATTAACATGTTCCCTTTAGAGTTTTCATTCTCTCAAATCACTCCAAACTTACGAGGGCTGAGCAATAAGTTTCCGGATGTGCCCAGACAGAAATAGTTAGAGAGAAAAAACACTTACATCTTTTCAAAGTACTCTTCAGCAGATTCGATGCAAATTTTCATGCGCCTAAATCACTTGCTGAAGCAGCTGAACCAATCTGAAGCAGGCACCTCCTCCACATGCCGGGTGAAGGCCTCCACTGCAGCTTTGGTGATCCATAGCGGATTCCACGCATCCCGCACTTGATTTGTGGAAGCACAAAAAAGTCGCAGGGGGGCCAGGTCGGGGCTGTTGGGTGGATGACCGAGCTCTTGAATGCGCTCTCCGGCCAGGAACTCCGCCACCTGTCGAGCCTTGTGGGCCGGGGCGTTGCTGTTGATGGAGAAGGATGCCCCGAGCTCGAGTCCTTGGGCGACGCCTGGAGAGAGCGCTCAGCACTTCTGGCAGGCAAACGTTGGCGTACCAGTCACCGGTGACTGTGCGCTGCTGCACGAGTGGAATCGTGGCCAGATGACCGGTTTTTGCAACAAAAACGGCCACCATCTGCTTCGCCACGCTGCGCTCTCGCCGAAGCTTGGATGGTGGGGTGCCACCAAATGGAGTCCACTGGGCCGACTGCTGCTTAGTCGCCGGGTCGAAACTATAGATCCAGGACTCGTCACCACTGACGATATCCCAGACCGAGTTTGAGCTGCCTCCGTTGAATCTGTCGAGCATGGTGCGGCACCAGGTCACCCGAGCCTCCTTCTGCTCCGGAGCCAGCTGATGAGGCACCCAGCGTGCAGAAATCTTGCTCAGGTTGAGCTGTGAATGCAGGATCGTCCTGATGGATCCTGATGAGATGCCCAACTCTGCCTCTATCTGGGCCACAGTCACTGTGGCCTCAACCATGGCCCGGACAGCAGCAACATTATACTTGGTCGTTGCGGAGACAGGCCGGCCGCTGCGCTCCTCATCATCCAGACTCTGCCTGCCGCGTCGAAATTCGGCAAACCAGTCAAAAACGGTCGATCTAGAAGGTGCTTCATCCCCAAAAGCTCTTTGCAATCGCTCAAGACTTTCTTGCTGCCGCAGATAATAAATCATTGTGATGGGTTTCGACCTTTCGGCCCCCTTGTGGGGAAGCCTTCGGGCCTCAGGTCTCAGAAATAAATCAATTAGAGTCCTGGCCCCCCCCACTCCTGTCAGATGGTCAGCCCCATGGTAGCTTGATCGTGTGGCGAGCAGTCTAGGTCCTATAGCTAAGAGAGGGACAGCGAGAGACGAGCAGGGAGAATTTTTAAGGTAGAAATTAGTTAATCCGCAGATTAACTAACTCGCTGCCACCAGCCCGTACGTCCTGGCTAACCACACCGGGACTCTCGAAATCGGGCTTCCGACTAGAAGGGGCTTTGCATTTACCTGCCAACTAGTGTCTTTTTGCTGTCAATCTCGAAGTCCCGATGTTAAGGGACACTGCTGGGACTAGATCGCATTGGCCATGCAGGTACAGAGGGGACTTGTGCAGGGGATTCTTGCAGTGGCGAGACTATGGGGTAGCTACATGTACCATGGTACTATTACATTGCTAAATACGAAGAATTGTACTTTTGGCCTTCAACGCGCCAACTAGCCTCTCCTAGCGCGCGCTAATGATAGGCTAACTCGAACATCAGAGACCGCATGATTCATTACCTGAGCCGCTTGGCTAACCTAGAGTGCACAGAGTACACCTCTGGAGCCGATTCTGCACTATTGGCAATTTCGCTAACTGATTTGATAGATTGATCGACTGAGAACTGCCTTGCCATTGGTCCACTGTGACCGGCGCCTACTAGCTTAGCTATTCATCTGAGCCATCGGCGAACAAAGAAATAAAACCGATAAAAATAACTGACAGATTTAACCTTCACCTTAGATCACTTCACACCTCAGATTGAATTGGAGTTTCAGACTACTAGCAGTATTATTGAATGACTTCTGCCTCGATTACAGCACTACTGAACAAAGTGAGCAAAAGTGTGCGCCTAATCCAGCTACTGAAACAGGGGACAGATAAGGAATCACCCAATCAAGCAAGTCTAGGCAGCCTCTCACCCAACCAATCAGAAACTCAACAGCCGGAGACCAGGTAATCCACAGTGACCGAATCGGCTCGATGCTCTGCAGCTGTAGACTCGGGATGATGCTGTCACAGTCTTCGCAGATAGCTAGCAGGTGATGGTCTTAACTTTGATGTTCGCTGCTGGTGACCGGGGGGATTCGTCCTTGATGATGAGGGGGGGGAGTCGCAATCCGGGAATCAAGTAACGACGGTCGATTCCTGGCCAGTGGAGCCGGCACCCGGTCGCAAGAAGGTTTGCAGGGGTAGCACCCAGAAAGGTGGGGGGTAGCACCCGGAAAGGTGCCGTCCGAGCGGGCCAAAAACACCGGTTAAATAGCCGCCAACTGGACCGCAGTTTGTTATAATGGAACACGTCGATTCTAATTGGCTGAGCCGATTTGTTAAAATGAGCGTCGAATTTTCTGATTGGCTAAGCTCGTTGCTACCCAGAATCACGTGACCGGGAGATCCTATCAGTTCCCTCGGGGTCGTAAAAACATGACAGGTGCGGCCATAAATCAATCGAAATCGCAACAAAATGATTTATGACTTTTGGCGTAGAACTGACAAAAATTAATGAAAAAATATACATTAGAAAGCTCTTATTAAATAGAAAGTGAAGATAATGAGGAGAAATCGCTAATCGCTAATCCCAAAGTACTTTTAGGGGTAAAACGCATAGCTGTCAAAACTTTCACACGCTTGAGTGAACACGAACAATAGGCCCTGACCTCATAAATCTTGATGACCTGTCAAAATGATGAGAAAAAAGCTATCATTCGCATCCCCTCAGACCATCTGGCGCCCGCCTCAACACTGAGTGAGGCGCAGGTGGCTGTCAGACCAGCTTCAAAAGCGATTATTTATGACCCAAAAAGCTGCGCCATGTTATTATGACTACTAGTATGACCAAACATTATATCTAGTACGGATTCTATGAAAATTCGCAGAAAAAGGATAAAAATGCCCATTGCCTACTGTTGGTAGGCTAGTAAGTTTAGAGCCCATGTGCTAGCGCGGGATTTGGAAAACAGTGCGTCCTCATCAATTGCTCTAAAATGACTCCTATTGAGCGAGCTCCATTGTGAATTTGATAGATAGGGTGGGTATGCTAGCTTGGTTTGGGTGCTGCACTGGCTATATATGACCAGTGCGTCTGAAACTTTGCAAACTTTGTACTTATATAATGTACTTGACACCTATGGTGTCAGATTTTGTCAGCCGCCTCTCAACTATGCACATCCGGAAACTTATTGCTCAGCCCTCGTACTTAATTACTTTACTTTACAATTGGATACGTGTAGATTAGCTATCCAATATGCTCTTGAACTAGAGTTTGCATAATAGTTAAACCACCGCCTGCCACAGCCGAGCCCTCTGACGGTCGGCCAGTGCTTTGGACTGGAGGACGGCTCGGATCGAACGGAAGGCCACACAGACAAGTCCTCTGCGCCGCCGGAGGTCTTCCTCCACGTGGGACACCAGACCGCCGTAGGTGAACCACTGGCAGCGTGGGGGCGGGGTCGTCTATACGTTTGCGCCGCGGCACGTCATGTCCGCTGGGATGTTGGCCGGCACAGTCAGCACCTCGGTCTTCAGTGTGTTGACAACCAGACCGACGCTCGATGCCACCTCGACCAGCCTGTCGATCTGGCGCTGGGCGCCTTCAAAGGACGAGGACAGGAGGGCGAGGTCGTCGGCGTAGCCAAGCACGCTTAGGCGCTTTTCTCCGTGGCGGCAACCGATGCGTGTGCGCAGCAGAAAGCCGTCGTTAGCCAAAGGGAGTGCAGTCCGAAGCACCCAGTCCAGCAGCAGCACAAAGAGGAACGGTGCTAGCGTGTCGCCCTGCAGAACTCCTAATGAAGTATCGAACAGGTCAGACAGGCCGTCCGCCGTCACCACAGCAGCTCGAGTATCGCAATACAGGGTCGATTAGCTGCTGCGGGACCCGGTAGGCTCGAAGGTCGAAGGGAAGCGACGCTCTGAACACCGAGTCAAACGCCTTCGAAAGTCAACGAAGACAATGATCAGCGTAGACTGGGCGGATGTGCGCCTCCTCGATGACACGGCGGAGTGCGAGGATCTGTGTCACTGTACCGCATTGCGGCCGGAATCCGTTATGCTCGTACCGCAGGTACGGGTCCATCACCGACTGCAGGCGATCGAGCAGCAGCTGGTTGAAGAGCTTCGCCGTACAGGACATCAGCGAGATCCGCGGTGGTCTTCTTTCCGCGTTGTCCCTGCCTTCTTGGGGATCAGCACGATGTGTGCGACGGTCCACTCGGTGGGCGCAGGAGCGCCGGCGAGCACGCGGTTCATGACGCCTGTGACCTGGGAGGCCACACAGCGGAACCGCAGGGCCTCGACCGGGACTTCGTCGGGGCCGAGCGCCTTGCCGCCTGGTGATTTCCTAGCGAACGGTACAATATCCTCCGTGGTGACTGGGCTGATGCAGAAGTCCTCCTCAGCTGGGAGCGGCGTGTCCAGTGGGAGCGAAAAACTGGCGGGCAGCGGCGACGCGAGCGCGTTCACGATGCCGGCGAAGAAGTCGCGCAATTCATTCATGCGCTCCTCTGATCCTCTGGGGTGTCACCAGCCAGGTTCAGCCCCACGCGCTTTTTGCGCTCCGTCAGAGTGCGTCAGATGGCCGTCCACACTGCGCGGCTCTTCACGTCTGGGCCGGCTGCAGTGATGGACCGGACAGTGTCGTCGACAGCGGCCTGCTGTCTAGAAGGCGCTCAAACGCGTCTTTAGCGTCGCCCGTGGGCCGCCGGTTCCTGCGGAGTCACTCGATGTTGAGCCGCGCTTGCCTGATGGTCGGATCGCTCTGCTAGACAGGCAGCAATTTCTGCGCTGGCCGCATCAGCGAGACCGTCTGCTCTACAGCGGCTCTAACGGCGGTGCTGATGTCGGAATACTTCGCCTCGCGCTGGGCTTCAAGCGCACCGACGAAGGCGCCCGCGAATTGACGCTTCACGCGGGCGTTTAACAAGGGTGCCGTGGCAGCTGCTTTGGCGGTCGGTAGATCCGGTCGTGGAGCCGCAAGTCGCAGAGCAGGAGTTGGTGGTCTGACCGGAGAGCCAGTGGAGCCATGGTGTCGCAGTTGGTGATGCGGCGGCGCTCGCGAGTGCGAAACAGCGCATGATCGAGTTGCGCCAGTCTCCTCATGGACACTAGGTCCAGCCGGTCAAGCAGGTTCTCCAGCGCATCGGTGTTGGCGTTCTCGCGTCCCACGACAAAGGGCGAGCGCTTGGATCTCCGCGGAACTGCGTTCAGGTCTCCGAACACTGCCAGCGTGTCGCGATGAAATCAATGCCCGAATCTCCAATTAACAGACCAACTCCTATGAAAAACTCCTGACGAGGGTCTCACAGCAGATCAGTGATGGCTTCCAGCATTTTAAATCTTCTGAACTGCACCAATACGTTCGACCTCGAACGCCTGCAGTCAGCCTTAACGGCACCCTTCAGCGACAGCGAGCCTCTGGCCTCCCGAAAGCTTCGGTCACCAGCCCTGCATCTTGGCCCATGTCCGCCTCATTGTGTACGCACACGACCTTTCTCTGTGCAGCCAGTACAGGTCTAGGACCAGGCCTCGACCTGGTGTTTTGCTTCAAGCGCATTAACCTCTTGTACCTCTGGCTCACCGTCTGCACCTTCGACAAGCTGGAGCGTTTGATGTCGATTCACTCGGAAAGACCTCGTTGAAAGAAAGAACAGCCCGCAGCACTCAGTCAAGCACCAGAACGAACATGAAAGACGCTTGGAGCACCCCAAGGGATGTCTCGAAAAATTTCGATGGACCTTCCTGCGTCGAGTTCAGCGGATTTCGAGTCGCGGTACTACCTAATACTATTATCCACGTTGGGCAGGCAAATGCCCACACAGCAGCTACAGCAGATTTCAAACGCGGTAGTAGCAATCATAGCTAAGTTTGTAACTCGGTGGTACGAGCTGCAGTTTTCGATTTCTATTATGAAGGTAGTACAGATTTCCCTCTGTGTATAAATATGCCTGAATTTTCGAAGAACATTAAAGGGCATTTTTTGCTCCTTTTTGCGTCTCAATATCATTTTTTGAGTTGAACTGTTTGCGGTCGCTATGGTTGATCAGTATTCATCCGGTGATGACTGCTGCGATGACTGCTGCAGGTGTTGGCTCTTCCGGTAAGAGGTTACGGGGACAATTTTTGTCTACATGTAGATCAGCAATTTATCTTTTTGCTTGATTTTTTCAGGTTCCTGTGCTTCATATTCTGCTGCAAGTGCCTCTGCCCAGATGAGAGCCCGAGGTATCGAAGGCAAAGAGATTCTGATTGGGCTTAATCCATCATCAACTGAAAAACGAACTTCTGAGATTCTAATATAGAACCAATCTAAACTAATGACTCCGTAATGCTTATTAGGTTATCTAACATGATCATTTGAAGTATTTATCAGGATTAGTTCAATTGTCTAACATTGATTAGTTCAGTTATCTAATAGGATTAAGTCAAGTAGTATCGAACAGGATTAGTTCGAGTATTTAACAGGATTAGTTCTTGGATCTAATAGGATTAAGTCAAGTAGTATCGAACAGGATTAGTTCGAGTATTTAACAGGATTAGTTCTTGGATCTAATAGGATTAGTTCGAGTATCTAACAGGATTAGTTCTAGTATCTAACAGGATTAGTTCGAGTATCTAACAGGATTAGTTCGAGTATCTAACAGGATTAGTTCTAGTATCTAACAGGATTAGTTCTAGTCTCTTACAAGCATTAGTTCTAGTATCTAAGGATTAGGTCTAGTATCTAACAGGATTAGTTCTAGTCTCTTACAAGCATTAGTTCTAGTATCTAAGGATTAGGTCTAGTATCTAACAAGGAATAGTTCTAGTATCTAACAGGAATAGTTCGAGTATATAACAGGAATCGTTCGAGTATTTAACAGGGTTAGTTCGAGTATCTAACAGGAATAATTCGAGTATTTAACAGGATTAGTTCGAGTATCTAACAGGAATAATTCGAGTATTTAACAGGATTAGTTCGAGTATCTAACAGGAATAGTTCGAGTATCTAACAGGAATAGTTCGAGTATCTAACAGGAATAGTTAGAGTATCTAACAGGATTATTTCAACTGTTTAATCCTTATATTTCAAGACTAGTCAAGCCAGTTTAGTTGTGAGAATAAAATTCTTTATTTTTCTTCACGTTTCTAAAAATAGTCATGAGGTGCGGATTTGCCAAGACTGTACTACCCCGTTAACGCGCTTGTTGCGTACAAATATTGTGCACTATACTTTTTTTCTCATTCTATTTTTAAACTGTATCGGTCACTGTGCAATTTTCAATTTACTTTTTTAGCTTTTCTAATTGAACTATAATAAAATGAATTTTGAAAGAGTGATGATCATTATAGCATCAAGTCGCTTTACACTAATGGTGGATGTCGATTTGGAAAAACACGAAATTAACAATTAGTACATATCATTGTGTACTGTGTACGAAATTTCCTGATATAGCCATGGGGAAGTACCTGCTTTCAATTACATCAGCCATTACGACATAAAACAATTATCCTCAGCATTGGAGCCCTTGGCCTGGGCACAGGATTATGGTCGCATGCTTATTTGTACACAAACTTGCATGCAATATTATGTTGTAGCATCGGTAGAAAAATCCGCAGGCAAACATCAGGCGGTCAAACGTCGTTTAGCAAATGTCGGTGGGTTAAACATCGTGAGACAATGTTGGTGGAACACGTTGGTAGACAAATATCGGAAGACAAAAATAGGTGGACAAATGTCGGTGGACAAATGTCGGTGGACAAATTTCGATGGACAAATGTCGGTGGACAAATGTCGGTGGACAAATGTCGGTGGACAAATGTCGGTGGAACACGTTGGTAGACAAAAGTTGAAAGACACATGTCGGTGGACAAATGTCGGTGGACAAAAATCGGTGGACAAATGTCGGTGGACAAATGTCGGTGGACAAATGTCGGTGGACAAATGTCGGTAGACAAACGTCGGTAGACAAATATCGGTAGACAAACGTCGGTAGACAAATATCGGCAGACAAATTTCGGTAGACAAATATCGGCAGACAAATTTCGGTGGATAAATATCGGTAGACAAATGTCGGTAGACAAATGTCGGTAGACAAATATCGGTAGACAAATGTCGGTAAATAAATGTCGGCACACAAAAGTCGGTGCACGAATCTCGGTAGACAAATGTCAGTATACAAATGTCAGTATACAAATGTCAGTAGACAAATTTCGGTAGACAAATGTCGGTGAACAAATGTCGGTAGGCAAATCTCGGTAGACAAACTCGGTAGACAAATTTCGGTAGACAAATGTCGGTGGGTTTGTGTTTTGAGGCGCTAAGAAATTCACAGTTCACATGAAAACGCACAAGAAAGTGTGGTAATGACGTCAAAATCAATTTTATCACCGGGTTCTACCTAGTAGTCTATTGCAGTCTACTGCATTTAACTGTAAAGGTTCAAGTGATCAGATTTACTAGTTACTATTCGGTTGAAATCTTCGGATTTGTTCTGCCAGCATACACGCGAGCTACGATCCTGCTGCTTCACAAATATGATGGATCAAACCGCTACGAACAACGAAAATAAAAGGCACTGGTTCATCGAGTAAGTTTTCAACAATATCGCAAACTATGAAGTCAAGTCCCGTAATATTTATTGATTACCCAACTACCTAATCGCCCTACTAACTAGATTAGCAATCCACTATTTACTCATCCCAGATAGAAAATTTGTTTATCTAATTATCTGATGCCTATCTATGTTTCTTCAAATTTTGCAGCTGGCTCTGCAAAATCTTCTGTTGCGAATGCTTCAAAAAACCTGATGAAGATAATAAGAGTCGAAAGCCATGAAATTCTGAACTGTAATACCGATTACTGCTGCATTATTCTCAATATTTATATACTACAGCTCCGTTATGATTCTCGCGTACTCAGAATTCTATTTTTAGCTCATTGGGGAATCCCAAAGTATAGCTATATACGCATGCACTCTATGATGATTACTCTAACAATAAAGCTATTATTCGAGACTATGCTCATTTGTTGATTATGATTAAAAGCGGAAAATGGAAAAAAATACGAAGAAGGAGTGGTACCAAGCAAACAGGCTCTAGGTACTACCTTTATGGAGGAATTCTCAAAATGGATCACTAGGCACTGATGTCATACAGTAGTACCTACTACAGTAACGCTATATATGTATACTTACGGGGCAAATTGAGACACTCAACCGATCAAGTTGAGAAAACTTGCAAAGACTCTCAATTGCAATCGTACGAAATCACCCGGAATCAAAGCATGCCCAATCAGCAAGCAAACGACGGCTGCTGCGAACAGTACGAGTGCTGCAGGTGCTGCCTCTGCAGGTAAACAAGCGCTTAATTTGAAATTGTTTTTAAATATCTGCAACTAAAACTAAGCTATCGAGTCACTCATATATAAATATTCAATTAAATATTGACTTTTCAGATTCTTCTGTTACATCTTCAAGTGCAAGTGCTGCAGAGAACAATCTGGAACGCAGCACGTTTGAAGAAAAGTTATTTCAACTGAAGTCATTAACACTATACTATATATGTAAATCGGACTCCCGAGACTAAAGTAAAGTAACCAAATAAACAGTAGCTGTGATAATCTCGATATATTTGAAATCAATAAAATATGTGTTCGCGATTTTTTTCGGTAGATAACTGACTTCTATGGGTAGATAACTGACTTCTATGGTAGATAACTGACTTCTATGGTAGATAACTGACTTCTATGGTAGATAACTGACTTCTATGGTAGATAACTGACTTTTATGGGTAGCTAACTGACTTCTATGGTAGATAACTGACTTCTATGGTAGATAACTGACTTCTATGGTAGATAACTGACTTCTATGGTAGATAACTGACTTCTATGGTAGATAACTGACTTCTATGGTAGATAACTGACTTCTATGGTAGATAACTGACTTCTATGGTAGATAACTGACTTCTATGGTAGATAACTGACTTCTATGGTAGATAACTGACTTCTATGGTAGATAACTGACTTCTATGGTAGATAACTGACTTCTATGGTAGATAACTGACTTCTATGGTAGATAACTGACTTCTATGGTAGATAACTGACTTCTATGGTAGATAACTGACTTCTATGGTAGATAACTGACTTCTATGGTAGATAACTGACTTCTATGGTAGATAACTGACTTCTATGGTAGATAACTGACTTCTATGGGTAGATAACTGACTTCTATGGTAGATAACTGACTTCTATGGTAGATAACTGACTTCTATGGTAGATAACTGACTTCTATGGTAGATAACTGACTTCTATGGTAGATAACTGACTTCTATGGTAGATAACTGACTTCTATGGTAGATAACTGACTTCTATGGGTAGATAACTGACTTCTATGGTAGATAACTGACTTCTATGGTAGATAACTGACTTCTATGGTAGATAACTGACTTCTATGGTAGATAACTGACTTCTATGGTAGATAACTGACTTCTATGGTAGATAACTGACTTCTATGGTAGATAACTGACTTCTATGGTAGATAACTGACTTCTATGGTAGATAACTGACTTCTATGGTAGATAACTGACTTCTATGGTAGATAACTGACTTCTATGGTAGATAACTGACTTCTATGGTAGATAACTGACTTCTATGGTAGATAACTGACTTCTATGGTAGATAACTGACTTCTATGGTAGATAACTGACTTCTATGGTAGATAACTGACTTCTATGGTAGATAACTGACTTCTATGGTAGATAACTGACTTCTATGGTAGATAACTGACTTCTATGGTAGATAACTGACTTCTATGGTAGATAACTGACTTCTATGGTAGATAACTGACTTCTATGGTAGATAACTGACTTCTATGGTAGATAACTGACTTCTATGGTAGATAACTGACTTCTATGGTAGATAACTGACTTCTATGGTAGATAACTGACTTCTATGGTAGATAACTGACTTCTATGGTAGATAACTGACTTCTATGGTAGATAACTGACTTCTATGGTAGATAACTGACTTCTATGGTAGATAACTGACTTCTATGGTAGATAACTGACTTCTATGGTAGATAACTGACTTCTATGGTAGATAACTGACTTCTATGGTAGATAACTGACTTCTATGGTAGATAACTGACTTCTATGGTAGATAACTGACTTCTATGGTAGATAACTGACTTCTATGGTAGATAACTGACTTCTATGGTAGATAACTGACTTCTATGGTAGATAACTGACTTCTATGGTAGATAACTGACTTCTATGGTAGATAACTGACTTCTATGGTAGATAACTGACTTCTATGGTAGATAACTGACTTCTATGGTAGATAACTGACTTCTATGGTAGATAACTGACTTCTATGGTAGATAACTGACTTCTATGGTAGATAACTGACTTCTATGGTAGATAACTGACTTCTATGGTAGATAACTGACTTCTATGGTAGATAACTGACTTCTATGGTAGATAACTGACTTCTATGGTAGATAACTGACTTCTTTGGTAGATAACTGACTTCTATGGTAGATAACTGACCTCTATGGTAGATAACTGACTTCTATGGGTAGCTAACTGACTTCTATGGTAGATAACTGGCTTTGATGGTAGACAACAGTCTTCTATGGTAGACAACTGACTTCTATGGGGTAGGTAACTGACTTCTATGGTAGACAACTGACTTCTATGGTAGACAACAGTCTTCTATGGTAGACAACTGACTTCTATGGGGTAGGTAACTGACTTCTATGGTAGATAACTGACTTCTATGGTAGACAACTGACTTCTATGGGGTAGATAACTGACTTCTATGGTAGATAACTGACTTCTATGGTAGACAACAGTCTTCTATGGTAGACAACTGACTTCTATGGGGTAGGTAACTGACATCTATGGTAGACAACTGACTTCTATGGTAGACAACAGTCTTCTATGGTAGACAACTGACTTCTATGGGGTAGGTAACTGACTTCTATGGTAGACAACTGACTTCTATGGTAGACAACTGACTTCTATGGGGTAGGTAACTGACTTCTATGGTAGACAACTGACTTCTATGGTAGACAACTGACTTCTATGGGGTAGATAACTGACTTCTATGGTAGATAACTGACTTCTATGGTAGATAACTGACTTCTATGGTAGATAACTGACTTCTATGGGTAGCTAACTGACTTCTATGGTAGATAACTGGCTTTGAAGGTAGACAACAGTCTTCTATGGTAGACAACTGACTTCTATGGGGTAGGTAACTGACTTCTATGGTAGACAACTGACTTCTATGGTAGACAACAGTCTTCTATGGTAGACAACTGACTTCTATGGGGTAGGTAACTGACTTCTATGGTAGACAACTGACTTCTATGGTAGACAACAGTCTTCTATGGTAGACAACTGACTTCTATGGGGTAGGTAACTGACTTCTATGGTAGACAACTGACTTCTATGGTAGACAACTGACTTCTATGGGGTAGGTAACTGACTTCTATGGTAGACAACTGACTTCTATGGTAGACAACTGACTTCTATGGGGTAGGTAACTGACTTCTATGGTAGATAACTGACTTCTATGGTAGATAACTGACTTCTATGGTAGATAACTGACTTCTATGGTAGATAACTGACTTCTATGGTAGATAACTGACTTCTATGGTAGATAACTGACTTCTATGGTAGGTAACTGACTTCTATGGTAGCTAACTGACTTCTATGGGTAGCTAACTGACTTCTATGGTAGATAACTGGCTTTGATGGTAGACAACAGTCTTCTATGGTAGACAACTGACTTCTATGGGGTAGGTAACTGACTTCTATGGTAGACAACTGACTTCTATGGTAGACAACAGTCTTCTATGGTAGACAACTGACTTCTATGGGGTAGGTAACTGACTTCTATGGTAGACAACTGACTTCTATGGTAGACAACTGACTTCTATGGGGTAGGTAACTGACTTCTATGGTAGACAACTGACTTCTATGGTAGACAACTGACTTCTATGGGGTAGATAACTGACTTCTATGGTAGATAACTGACTTCTATGGTAGATAACTGACTTCTATGGTAGATAACTGACTTTTATGGGTAGCTAACTGACTTCTATGGTAGATAACTGGCTTTGAAGGTAGACAACAGTCTTCTATGGTAGACAACTGACTTCTATGGGGTAGGTAACTGACTTCTATGGTAGACAACTGACTTCTATGGTAGACAACAGTCTTCTATGGTAGACAACTGACTTCTATGGGGTAGGTAACTGACTTCTATGGTAGACAACTGACTTCTATGGTAGACAACTGACTTCTATGGGGTAGGTAACCGACTTCTATGGTAGACAACTGACTTCTATGGTAGACAACTGACTTCCATGGGGTAGGTAACTGACTTCTATGGTAGATAACTGACTTCTATGGTAGATAACTGACTTCTATGGTAGATAACTGACTTCTATGGTAGATAACTGACTTCTATGGTAGATAACTGACTTCTATGGTAGATAACTGACTTCTATGGTAGATAACTGACTTCTATGGTAGGTAACTGACTTCTATGGTAGATAACTGACTTCTATGGTAGGTAACTGACTTCTATGGTAGCTAACTGACTTCTATGGGTAGCTAACTGACTTCTATGGTAGATAACTGGCTTTGATGGTAGACAACAGTCTTCTATGGTAGACAACTGACTTCTATGGGGTAGGTAACTGACTTCTATGGTAGACAACTGACTTCTATGGTAGACAACTGACTTCTATGGGGTAGGTAACTGACTTCTATGGTAGACAACTGACTTCTATGGGGTAGGTAACTGACTTCTATGGTAGGTAACTGATTTACATGGTAGATGACTGATTTATATGGTAGATAATTTACTTTATTGGCAGATAATGACTTCAATGTTAAACAATCATATGATAGATTTTAAAAAGAAGATGCTGGAATAACGTTTGCAAAAATTTCTACAAGAGTTTGCACCCGGAATTCCCAAAGCCTAATACTATCTGCTCTAGCCCGCTGCACCCCAAGTGCATATTGTGCACCCGTGGGCAGTGTAAACTCTAACAGGATTGTGCAGCCAACTGTACTTGCAGACAGCGGCTGCATTTTTGTTTCTGTCTAAAAATAGCGCTTACCAGTGCTGGCATGAGGTAGTGCCTGCTAAAATTTGACAACCAACAAGCTATTCAATTTCTAAGTGTAGCTTTACTGTACTTTTTACTTACTAACCCAATACGTAAAGTTTTAATTTGCAGAAATAAAAAATTGATATACTGTTTCTGGATAAAAATTTAGATAGAAAAGTTAACTGTCTGTACTAGTATTGAATAAACAAATAATCCGCGGTAAATTGTTAAAATTAAAAACGAAGTTCTAAGCAATCATTTAAATCAATATTTTTCTAAACTGTTTAGTCATGAAACTCTAGTTGCTCATTATTTCGCCTCTTCATCGCTTAGCGACCGCAACCGCAACAGAAGATGTAACGCAGGCACCTGGAAGCAAAATTTTCGAGTGCACTCACAGTCTTGAGTGTACAGACATACAAAGAGACAGACAGACAGACAGACAGACAGACAGACAGACAGACAGACAGACAGACAGACAAACAGACAGACAGACAGACAGACAGACAGACAGACAGACAGACAGACAGACAGACAGACAGACAGACAGACAGACAGACAGACAGACAGACAGACAGACAGACAGACAGACAAACAGACAGACAGACAGACAGACAGACAGACAGACAGACAGACAGACAGACAGACAGACAGACAGACAGACAGACAGACAGACAGACAGACAGACAGACAGACAGACAGACAGACAGACAGACAGACAGACAGACAGACAGACAGACAGACAAACAGACAGACAGACAGACAGACAGACAGACAGACAGACAGACAGACAGACAGACAGACAGACACTCACCGGACCAGCCAGCACCTGCTGCAGTCGCAGTCCTCGCAGCAGCAGTCACAGTCGCAATCCCCCTGGTCGGTCATAAGAAAAATTTTATTTGAGAAAGAGCCAAACTCTGCTAATCTGTTTTGCTTCGCCCGCCGCCATTGCAACTGTACTCAACGGTTTGCCAGCTTTATCATGAGAATGCTAATGCCTTGTATTAATTTTGGCCATTGCATCAAATTCAAAATTGTATGATAAATGCCGACTCAATTTTATAACTCAAATTATGCCTAGTGCCTTGTACTGCAACTGCATCAAGCTCCTTTCAATCGAAATTTATTATAACTTTTTTGTCTGCCTACGTAGAAGTAGTGTATGATGCGATGAGCAATCTAGACTTGATCAGTGGCTTAATTTTTCTGGGCTGAGATTTTTCCAAATAAATTCTGAAACGAAATAGTCTACTTGTTTGAAGTAGTAAAGTAAGTAAAATATGGTCATACGCCAAAAAAGAGCCAGGTAGGCCATAGAAGAGACAGGTAGGCCATAGAAGAGACAGGTAGGCCATAGAAGAGCCAGGTAGGCCATAGAAGAGACAGGTAGGCCATAGAAGAGACAGGTAGGCCATAGAAGAGACAGGTAGGCCATAGAAGAGACAGGTAGGCCATAGAAGAGCCAGGTAGGCCATAGAAGAGACAGGTAGGCCATAGAAGAGCCAGGTAGGCCATAGAAGAGACAGGTAGGCCATAGAAGAGACAGGTAGGCCATAGAAGAGACAGGTAGGCCATAGAAGAGACAGGTAGGCCATAGAAGAGCCAGGTAGGCCATAGAAGAGACAGGTAGGCCATAGAAGAGCCAGGTAGGCCATAGAAGAGACAGGTAGGCCATAGAAGAGACAGGTAGGCCATAGAAGAGCCAGGTAGGCCATAGAAGAGACAGGTAGGCCATAGAAGAGCCAGGTAGGCCATAGAAGAGACAGGTAGGCCATAGAAGAGACAGGTAGGCCATAGAAGAGACAGGTAGGCCATAGAAGAGACAGGTAGGCCATAGAAGAGACAGGTAGGCCATAGAAGAGACAGGTAGGCCATAGAAGAGACAGGTAGGCCATAGAAGAGACAGGTAGGCCATAGAAGAGCCAGGTAGGCCATAGAAGACACAGGTAGGCCATAGAAGAGACAAGGTAGGCCATAGAAGAGACAGGTAGGCAATAGAAGAGCCAGGTAGGCCATAGAAGATACAGTTGGCAATAGAAGAGCCAGGTAGGCCATAGAAGAGACAGGTAGGCCATAGAAGAGCCAGGTAGGCCATAGAAGATACAGGTAGCCCATAGAAGAGACAGTTGGCAATAGAAGAGCCAGGTAGGCCATAGAAGAGACAGGTAGGCCATAGAAGAGACAGGTAGGCCATAGAAGAGACTGGTAGGCCATAGAAGAGCCAGGTAGGCCATGGAAGAGCCAGTTGGGCAATAGAAGAGACAGGTAGCCCATAGAAGAGACAGGTAGGCCATAGAAGAGCCAGGTAGGCCATAGAAGAGACAGGTAGGCCATAGAAGAGCCAGGTAGGCCATAGAAGACACAGGTAGGCCATAGAAGAGACAGGTAGGCCATAGAAGAGACAGTTGGCAATAGAAGAGACAGGTAGGCCATAGAAGAGACAGGTAGGCCATAGAAGAGACTGGTAGGCCATAAAAGAGACAGGTAGGCCATAGAAGAGACAGGTAGGCCATAGAAGAGACAGGTAGGCCATAGAAGAGACAGGTAGGCCATAGAAGAGCCAGGTAGGCCATAGAAGAGACAGGTAGCCCATAGAAGAGACAGGTAGGCCATAGAAGAGACAGGTAGCCCATAGAAGAGACAGTTGGCAATAGAAGAGCCAGGTAGGCCATAGAAGAGACAGGTAGGCCATAGAAGAGACTGGTAGGCCATAGAAGAGACAGGTAGGCCATAGAAGAGCCAGGTAGGCCATGGAAGAGCCAGTTGGGCAATAGAAGAGACAGGTAGCCCATAGAAGAGACAGGTAGGCCATAGAAGAGCCAGGTAGGCCATAGAAGAGCCAGTTGGGCAATAGAAGAGACAGGTAGCCCATAGAAGAGACAGGTAGGCCATAGAAGAGACAGTTGGGCAATAGAAGAGACAGGTAGCCCATAGAAGAGACAGGTAGGCCATAGAAGAGACAGGTAGGCCATAGAAGAGACAGGTAGGCCATAGAAGAGACAGGTAGGCCATAGAAGAGCCAGGTAGGCCATAGAAGACACAGGTAGGCCATAGAAGAGACAAGGTAGGCCATAGAAGAGACAGGTAGGCAATAGAAGAGCCAGGTAGGCCATAGAAGATACAGTTGGCAATAGAAGAGCCAGGTAGGCCATAGAAGAGACAGGTAGGCCATAGAAGAGCCAGGTAGGCCATAGAAGATACAGGTAGCCCATAGAAGAGACAGTTGGCAATAGAAGAGCCAGGTAGGCCATAGAAGAGACAGGTAGGCCATAGAAGAGACAGGTAGGCCATAGAAGAGACTGGTAGGCCATAGAAGAGCCAGGTAGGCCATGGAAGAGCCAGTTGGGCAATAGAAGAGACAGGTAGCCCATAGAAGAGACAGGTAGGCCATAGAAGAGCCAGGTAGGCCATAGAAGAGCCAGTTGGGCAATAGAAGAGACAGGTAGCCCATAGAAGAGACAGGTAGGCCATAGAAGAGACAGTTGGGCAATAGAAGAGACAGGTAGCCCATAGAAGAGACAGGTAGGCCATAGAAGAGACAGGTAGCCCATAGAAGAGACAGGTAGCCCATAGAAGAGACAGGTAGGCCATAGAAGAGCCAGGTAGGCCATGGAAGAGCCAGTTGGGCAATAGAAGAGACAGGTAGTCAGGTAGGTTACAAAAGAGCCAGGTAAGTTATAGAAGAGCCAGATAGGCCAAAGAACAGTTAAACGACAGCAATGTCAAGGATCTACCATCTCCTATCTACGACAGCTTACGCTTCTACCAATGCATAAAAACTTTCACATCAATCATCACTTTGCAAGCCAAATAAGCTGAAGTAATGCTCCATTAGGTCTCGGAAATGCAATAAAAAACTAAGACTTGGTAACACTAAGTCAACATATCTGATAGACTAGCAGTGACGGGAGTGACTCGTTAATGTATTTTTCATCATTACTAATAGATCGCATCCATTCAGAAAAAACAGATCCAGCAAAATCCAACTTTGCAAATTGTAAATGTTTCGACAAATACGCTCGTAGAACGATAAATTTTCCTGCTGGAAACTCGCACAATGTCTATTTTTAGCTCCACGTTTATCGCTTCTGACTTACACTTAAAAATAACTTGTATATTCTAGGAAACGAGTAGTTCAAACTCCCTCATGGAGTAGTAATAGCCGAATGGCAAATACCAGTTAATACCAGAAGCAAAAGACGCTGTGCTCAGAGCCAAGGGCGGTGTGAAGTACAGGCCGTTTGGGTTGGTTTAGTGACAATTTGCGTACCACCAACCTCCTTTGTAGAGCATACTGCAACTCTGTTGAGACCTAAGGTCGTTGTCTGAATCGTATTCGTTGCACCAGGCCATGCAGTCTCTCAGACTCGGGTGGCTGCCATGGAAACCGGAGACACTCAAACGGAACTTGTCGGCCTCGCTGGCCACGGAGAAGCTGGAGTAGTCGGCCCAGAACTCCGTGCCATTCCACAGCCTCATTCGCATGCGAAGTGCTCGACCAGACGGCCAGGTCAGAGAGTGCACAGCTCGCAGACCTGCAGTTGTCAAGCACAGCTCAATGCTGAGCAGCTCACAGCCACAGGAGGCCAGCGCTATCAAAAGTGCATCAATACCGTCATGACCGCACTGCACTGCACTCACCGAGCCAGTGGTTCGTGTGGGCTCCCTCTCCGAAGCCGGCTGCGTACTCGGTCCAGTTGCGATAGAAGTCTGTCGAGTTGTCCACCCGACGCTGGATGCTGATCCAGCAGTCACTGAGTGACGTCACAAACACCTGCAGTGAGGCATTGAGAGCTGCGGTCAGGCAAGTGCTGTCAGTTACCTGGCTGTCAGGTGAGTCAGTGCACGCTTGCTACTTACCCTGATGCAGCACGGAGACTGGTGAGTGTGAGGCGTCAGTCTGCGACACACAGCGCCACTTCGGTTTGCTGGAATGCGAATTGAGCTCAGCTGGGTGAGCAGCTTCATCAGGTTTAAGGCATCGAGCATGCAGCCAGGACTCACTCACCCACGATGCACTGGGGCTGCTGAGCACCGTCTCGAGGGATGAAGACCAGCAGCTGGTGAGCGAGCAGGTGCTTGGCAGCCTGTGCAGCGCACTGCAGCACATCGCTGGCTTGGTTGATGGAGGAGACGAAGAAGTGGCGGACTCGACCGCCCGACCAGCTGCTGCTGTGCACCTCATGCAGTGAAATCTGCCCTGAAACACTGATCGCGTGCAGAAGAATCAGATGGAGCAGTGCTTTATGCATTGCGAAGTCCTTTGAGAAATGTGGGTAGAGAAATGATCAGATCTGAACTTTACTTCTGCTTTTTTGCTATGTTTTCTTGCTGAGTTTCCGTATTCTCTTTTGTGGCTCAAGTGGCTCCATTTTTCTTGAATTTTATTGTTGCGCATTTGCTATTCTATTTCCAACGTTGCCTGTGGATATTTAAAGCAACAAATTCCTGAAGCTACCATTAAAATTGAATTGTGCCAACTTCATCAAATCCATGAAATTCGTGTGAATTCGTGTGTAACCAAGTCGCATGAAACTGGTTCCAAATGGAACTGGCCACTGCGTATTATTAGCTATTTAAAGCCTTGAGCGAGGACAAAATTGACAGCCTGTCACTTGGCTGCTTATTGGCTACTACATTAGACAAATGTGTTTCGGCAAACATATATCCCAGAAGTTGGAAAATGTCTTAGAACCCTCGGGCTTCCGTGGATATAGGATACATGTTTTAGCTTCAAGTGTTAGTCAACTGGGTATATGTTAGATTTAAATATATTGGCATGACTCTGTCCATTATTAAACCATTGATGTGCTAGCAGAGGGTATATCCGATACGTTCTTAGTGAATAATTGGGCGTAAGCTTCTGAACTCAATAAGTCTAAGGATGGAAATCAATAAATTTGCTTCAGGACGCAAAAAATTAAATAGTGCCTTCGACGCCAGAATGAATGCATAATTTATTTAATACTAATACGAGCGTATACGACCCGAGCTTTTGCTCTTGGAGGACACATCACTCTACTCTGCTCTATAATGAAACTAAAGTGAAACATGAGTGCATCTCTACATGGATTAATCAGCTTTATCCCATGTCTATCCTAAACTGCGCCGGGCGAGCGACAATCCACCTCCTCGACTCTCCGGAGGGGGACCGCGCTGCGGACGCCGGCGCCACCGGAACTCCCTGCGCGACACCGCAGCACTAGCTGCCCGTGGTCGCCAGGGGTTAGCGAAATGGGCGGCAACGCCTCCTCGCTGCTTCCGGACGCGCGGAGCCCCTGCAGCTAAGTCAAGTAAGTCAATCCTAAACAGCGGCACTGCTTAGATGCTCAGAATGTAGGCATGTGTACATGCCTAACGACGGGAAAGAAATTAAGAGTGCATCCGCGTTAGAAAAAAGATTTAGAAAACCTTGCATTTTTGTTAGATCGATATTGTAAGATGGGGTAAACAAAGACGAATTAAACGACAGATTTGAGCAGCGTAAAAATGGGTGTAAAAAAACTAAGCAGTGAACGCCCTTGCCCCTAACACAAAACAATTTTCCAACAACAATTTTGAGCAAACTCTCCGCACAGCTCTAAAGCTCAGTTCTCATCTAAAGCAGCAATGTAAGTATACTTCAAATTTGCTTGCGTCGAAAATTTAAGGGCTCTAACTTTAACAAAGAAAGCTACTTGTAGACACATTGACTGACGCTCCGGGAAGAACAGCGCCAGAAAGATTCTATAGAGTATAGACAGTGTGCAACACTGATGACAAGAAGAGGGCCAAGAGCTGCAGACCAATCACAAGGATGTTAGCTAAACGCGCATTGAATGGCAGCAAATTCTGATGAAAACGGGACTCCATCCAGCAAGCTCCGAAGAGCTGCAGAACTCCAAGGACTTCGAGCGTAGACTGCAGCTGCAGCACAAAATCGCGCCATTCAGCTACACGATTTTAACTTCCCAACAATGAATCAACTGCTGGCATTTCTAGCAATTGCCTTGACAACAACTTCTGCTGCTGTCATCCTCAATGAGGTGCACAGCAGCAGCTGGTCGGGCGGTCGAGTCCGCCACTTCTTCGTCTCCTCCATCAACCAAGCCAGCGATGTGCTGCAGTGCGCTGCACAGGCTGCCAAGCACCTGCTCGCTCACCAGCTGCTGGTCTTCATCCCTCGAGACGGTGCTCAGCAGCCCCAGTGCATCGTGGGTGAGTGAGTCCTGGCTGCATGCTCGATGCCTTAAACCTGATGAAGCTGCTCACCCAGCTGAGCTCAATTCGCATTCCAGCAAACCGAAGTGGCGCTGTGTGTCGCAGACTGACGCCTCACACTCACCAGTCTCCGTGCTGCATCAGGGTGAGTAGCAAGCGTGCACTGACTCACCTGACAGCCAGGTAACTGACAGCACTTGCCTGACCGCAGCTCTCAATGCCTCACTGCAGGTGTTTGTGACGTCACTCAGCGACTGCTGGATCAGCATCCAGCGTCGGGTGGACAACTCGACAGACTTCTATCGCAACTGGACCGAGTACGCAGCCGGCTTCGGAGAGGGAGCCCACACGAACCACTGGCTCGGTGAGTGCAGTGCAGTGCGGTCATGACGGTATTGATGCACTTTTTGATAGCGCTGGCCTCCTGTGGCTGTGAGCTGCTCAGCATTGAGCTGTGCTTGACAACTGCAGGTCTGCGAGCTGTGCACTCTCTGACCTGGCCGTCTGGTCGAGCACTTCGCATGCGAATGAGGCTGTGGAATGGCACGGAGTTCTGGGCCGACTACTCCAGCTTCTCCGTGGCCAGCGAGGCCGACAAGTTCCGTTTGAGTGTCTCCGGTTTCCATGGCAGCCATCCCGCGATGTACGACAGCCTCGCTTCGCACAATGGAGCCATGTTCAGCACCTTAGATTCTGACAACGATGGTAGTTCAGGTCACTGCAGCACCTACTACAAAGGAGGCTGGTGGTTTTCAAGCTGCTACATGTGCAGTCCTAATGGTTTGTACTACAACCCACCTGAGGCGCTGGAAACCGCCATTAACAATGGAATCGTTTGGAAATTTCCATTCGGTGCTGGCTACTCGATGCAGGAGTTCGAGATTCTTGTCCGCTAAAGCCTAAAAGCCAGCTGCTGGGAACGTTATTGAAGGTTAAAACTAGACCTTTACGCCGAAATGATAAGTCTACTTCTTGGCTTCGAATACTGACTGATTTAGGTAACTTTTAGTGACCGTTGATAAGGCTGATCCGATCTAAGGCTCTGTTCGAGTTTTCGAACTGTGCAATTCGTTTAAATAATGATTTTTTACAGAATACTACGAGCGTGGTTGTTAAGAAATGATTACAAATATGGATGGAAGATCTTGGACTTTGTTGCAGGAGCATTAAATTAAAAGCAACTTTAAAATGCACTTGATTTAGACTGGAATAGCGCGGGACAGAGCTGATATATGCAGTACAGCACCAAGGACGCCAGCACCAAGATGTGGTACGGGTATAGCGAAGAAACTCGCAAGACATGAAACTTAGACTTTGGTGTCTCAGGGATCACGGAAGTGAAAAATCCCTGTTGGGCAAATAATAAAGGAAAAGCGCGAGATCTTCGATCTGCTTGCATAGAAGTTTTGATACTTTCGGAGAGGAATTGACGCTAATATTTGCCGATGATTTGTGTATCTTGCTAACCAAACAAAGCTTCCAGACTTGATGCAATGATCGCATTCTTTGCATGGATATTCTTCTACATGTAGGCTTCGTATACATACATCAACCAATTTAATTGGATGTTGCTTTGAATTTAACTGAAAATTGTATTATGGCATCCAATACATCTAAGAGTACATGTACGTACGTGCAGTCTAATGTTGCGTTGATGGAAGATCATCATCCGGAAGTGTATGGGCAGTTTTCAGGGTGACGTGCAGTGGTGTTAATTATTGTTGATTGTTGCATTTAATTTCTTGCCAATTCATGAGTTACTACATGTAGGTACATACATGTATTCGTACATGTATACTCATATACATGTATAACACTCGCTGGTCTTAATCCCTATCCACATATACATAGGACACAGCAGCCCCTAATTAGCTGCTGTGCATCCAGCTTGGATACTGTATGATTGAGTCCAGCATGCATTGGCGCTGCTGCGACGTGAGTGTGAAAAGTTGCCATCAACTTTGCAAAAAGTAAGTTTATCCCAACTTACTTTTTGTCAGTATAGCTGATCAAACGGCCTAACAGCCTAACTGAAAGATACTATATAAAAACACAAAAATGTGTCAGCAAAAAGTGGTCACCTTTTTTCACTGGATTCCACGCATAGATGGACCGGTTTTGCCTTAGCTAATTATTGTTCCACTATAGTAGGTTGATTAAAGTTGCTAATGTCTCACAAATCGATGCAGAATGTGTGGGCATACTGTCGACATCTTTGACAAATAGCTGCTTTTACATTGCACTGACGAATGACATCGTTATCCGCGGATGCAATATGTAAAAGCACATACTTTCATCGACGTCGATAGACGTTGGTAACGTAATGTAGCTGCCACCAAACAACGACTTCGTCTTCACTCTCTACTCTGAACTCTAACAACCATGTCATGCAATTAAAAATGCGCTACAATACACAACCGTATTCAGGTGTTCTGAAGTGTATCGTTGAACACCATCGGACAAACTGATGCAGACTTCTGAATTGGATTCAGAAAAAAGCATGCAAGCAGCAATCGGGGAATGGAAATGAAAATTTATCCCTGGATTCATCATGATCCCATCCACTATTCCATCTGTTTTTGTTGATTGGTTTCTTTTCCTTTTTAGGGCATCCGTTATTACACATATTTTGCGTTCATTCCTCTTTCCAACGTCAGAAAAGTTTTTAGCGTATTTCACTTTCAATAATAGATATGCATGTACTGCATATTCCCTGCATCGATTTGAGACATAACAGGCGTATAGCTTTTAAGCAGCCTAGTGAAGGATGTTGAGGCGAAACCGGCATTCTATGTGTGGAATCGAGCGAAATAGGTGACCACTTTTTATTTTGAGTTGACACACAGTGTTTTTAATAGATTTCTGTCACTCACGTAACCGGCTTTAAACTTTTAATTACGCAATTGGTAAAACAATATTTAAAGTCCTGTTGTAATACCATATTAAACTGAAGCCTATAGTAAAGCAATTTTTGTACTGTTTAAAATTTAATTTTAAATCCTGCAGCACAGCTTTTTTACGCGTAAACTCTTTTTCAGTTTTCCCCTTGGTTTGAAAATTGATATGTAATTTTATGCAATCTTTTATAATGCAATCCAACTCTATGCATCTTTTATCTTTATTTATCATTGTTTTATACAGTCTTTAAGCCTGACGTGGTGCCCTTCCTTTGATTTTTGTGATCGAAAGTAACATTTATAAATTGGTATTGCCCTTGCTTTTCCTTTTTGCTTTTCTAGCTAGGCCTAAGGAACCTGGCCTGGCCTGGGCTTGATGCATGCATGCTATGATTATAGGCCTATCCCTATACCAAATGCATTGGGATAATTAGGTTAGAGACACTTTGGACTTTACATGAATTTTCATTTTTCCATAACAATGGGCACCTTCCTGACTATGGCCTAGGCATACCTTTAGTTCACAATCATTTACATGTATTTCTGCTATTTTAATGATCATCATAAACTGAAGTAGATATATAGGCCTAGGATCCTTATTATTGCCATGCTATAGCCATAGCATGGGAAAAATTATACTATAGGTTGACTTTTCCATTTAGTTTTTCTAGTAAAATGAATAAGCCTAGGCCCCTAGTTTAACAATGTTTGCTTTTTTCAAGCAAGCCATGATCACTTAAATTGAAAATTACATGGGGATTGTGTTGTGAACCAAAATTAATGCATGTAAAAATGATGGTATATAGAACAGAAGCCCAAAGGAAGGAATGAATGCCAAATTTTTTTCTATCTAGGGCTAGGCTATTATTTCTAGGATCCAAGGCCTATATATAGACTTCAGTTATGATCATTAAAATAGCAGAAATACATATAAATGATTATAAACTAAAGGTAGGCCTAGGGGGTTAGTAGTGATTTTATATCCTAAATTATTTGATAAATAGGATCTTAAATAGCTATAGAATTATCTACTTTGCCTTTTGATTTACAAATAATCATTATTTAGGGCCTATGGCTATATGTATTTCTGATTTTTTGCCACTTAGATGATTATAAACCAAAGTAGATATATAGGGTCCTATTGAACAAACAGTTCTAAAATATAAAATGATAAAAAACCTAGGCCTACTTAACTTTGGTTTACAATGAATCATTTATATATATTATTTATACTATTTAAATAAAGGCAGTTGTTATTAGTAAGACCTTTTCATGTATACTGATTAATATTTTGTTGTATACTAGTAGACACTAGTGTACATGTATAAGAAAAGCAGTGTATTCAATTTGGCATAATTTGGTATATAAGACAAACACTAGTATAACAACATAATAATCAAGGCCAATCTGAGGCCCTGGATGACAGGCTCAAGGCTCGGCTGTTTCAGGCAGTCGTCGAGACTATCCTGTTGTACAACGCCGAGACTTGGACCCTGACGGACGCCTTGGAGAGGCAGCTGGACGCTGCATATGCAGCAATGCTGCGTGCAGCTTTCGGAGTGCGCAGCGGCCCAGGCAGCGAGACCAATGCCACACTCTACACTAGGGCGCGCCTGATGCGGCCTTCTGACCTGCTGCGCGGGCGGCAACTTCAACTGGCTGGCCACGTCATCTGGTCGGAGGCCCGCTGTCCTGAGCCGCTACACGATATGCTGCTGCTCAAGCTGCAGGGACTGCACAGGCGAGGCCAAGGGCGAACAGTGCGATACCCTGACTGACTTTTGAGTGACGCTGGTGCCCCGGACCAAGTAGGGGGATGCGACTTCCTGAGGGCAATGGCCCAGAGACGCGCTTTCTGACTGCTCCCCCCTTTCTGGCTACTGTGTGGCCGGTGGGAGCAGTACCTTGTTGTTGTTGTTGTATAATAATCAAGAAACAAGTAAGAAGTCTTTGAAGTCTAGGATCACCATTGTAGTTTCTATAAAATAGATATTTTAGCATTATCAATTTAACCAGTCAAATAATAAAAAGCCTATTTGTCCTGTATTAACCAGATGAACGGGAAAGCATGGCCATTATCCAGTAACCAGACAAATAACCACATCGCTATTTGTCCAGTCACCGGACAAATAACAACTGCCTTAAATGAATATAAACCAATATAGATATATAATTATAATTATACAATCTTCTTTGTCAAAAACTTGCACACATATAAACATTTTAACATTTTTTTGTATTAGTTAAGTTGGCATTAGATCCTTTAATGACTAAAAAATAAAGAATATTGTATTGTAATGTTATAGTTTTCAATTGCTAGTTTATAATTAAAAACATGTTTTGTATTTTATATCTTTCTAATATGGATTGTTATCAATTCAAGGATTGTAAACTAAAAGAATGCCAAAAGTATGACTTTGTTTGTATACTAGGATTATAAATGTATCATTGACACAATGTTTCTGCTGTGTCATATATCAAGATGTATACTAATATATGCTAAAAATGGCAAGTACCCTTGTTATATATTGGGATCCTGGCATATATGTTGCCTTCCAAACCATGGAATGTAGCCAATAAGGTTTTTAAGATAAGAAGATTCTTTATGAAGATTGATTTTTATAGTTAATATTAAACTAAAGCATAGAGATGAGACTTTTTCAAGTTTTGGTAGGTCTATATAAACTTTTTAATCTTCAATCATTAGAACTACTTAGATAAAAAAGGTAGAAAATCAATTTGGTAAAAATAGGTTTTTTTGCCAAAAGTGTTGTTTTATTAAACAAATAAATAATAAGCAAATATATAACAATGTTTAGTTTTATGTACATTTATTTGTTTAATTGGCAGTTGCTCTATAGTAATGCTTATTGCTATGTAGACACATGCTTTTGGCAGTGACATACAGCATTGATCCTTTGCTATTTAATAATAAAGCAGGGGTACTCTGAGTAAAGGTAGCTATTATTATTGTCAAGTTATAACATATTTTATAGTGGTTCAACCCCAATGTAATCACAAGTTTAACTACAATTTGGTGAATTCACAACCTTTTTTGCTTTAACCAGTTTGTAAGGTTGTGTATATTTCTTTGCCTTTTTCTCTACTTGTTTCATTACTTTCATTATTGATATTATACATCTCTACATCCATTGCAAGTTTCATTAATAGTATAATTGCCATTGTTTACTTTTCATATCTTAGTAGTCATTGATAATAACTCAGAAAATAATAAAAGTATACTAATTGATTGCAAAATCAATAAGGCAATATGTTATATGCATATTATAAAATGAAAGAAAGAGAAAATGTAGTGTTGACAATTTCCATTCCTGTAGTAGTATAGTTGTACTATGTTTACTACATTTAAATATGCTGCAAATTGTCATTTTTTATAATCAATCATAAATCATGCCCAGACTAAAAATCAACATATTTCATGCCTAACTAAATATTTTACACTTGTTTAACCTCTAATATTTTAACTGCTTGCAGGTTTCTGCAGGTAAGAACACAAAAATAGTGCAGAGAAGAAACAGCCTACAGATGGCGCATAGACAGCACATAGATGGCATACAGGCAGCATATGATCATCTATCAAAAATTGTTCCAGCACATTGCGCCACCTTTCTGACTATGGCTGAGGCATAAAAAAACAAACTAGGGTACCAAAACATAGCCACTATAAAGAATAAAAACTTTTTTCTAAGTATATTAAATAAAATTAACTTTAAATTTGGCATAATAAATCTAGAGCCAAGATGCTAAATTAGTAACCATATCTTTTTGGACCATATAGCTATAGATAAATTTATTGTCTTTTTTAAATCATATTTTATTATAGTTGAAAAAATTCTTGGTAAATGAACATGCATTTTATGTATTCTAAAAAGTTATAATATGAGCTATAAACCTTGCCTAATAAGCCTAATATCTTAGTTTCGATCAAATTTTGTTTTTTTGTTCCAACTAGGCCTACAATAAATATTATAAATTTTATGTGCATATAATAAAATTACATAGCATAATATCTATCATATTTACATTGAGATGTTTATTTTAAGGCTATTATATCTCATAGTCTTGTAAGCTACTAAACATAGAAAGTATATGATAATGTAAAAGTCTTGACTACCCAAGCACTTCAGATTTACTTATTTAACATTATGACTGGATATACCAAAAATTTCTTTGTCTGTATGTGAAAATAGAAGATTAATTACCTTACTGTTTGTTAATGTCTTTGCATGCAGCCCCAGGCCACTATCACCAACATCACTGTTAAGAATCCTAATTTTTCATCAACTCAAAGCTAACACTCTCCTATCAAAGCAACCATGGCTCCAATTGTTGTCACCCTGCCAGATGGCAGCAGCGATGCGAGGATTGCTGCTCAGACGGCTTCCATTGCCGAACTGAAAGTCTGGGCAGCCAGCCGGTGTGGCCTGTCTCCACTCCAGTTGGGCGTCTTTGCCGCCTCTGGTGCCGCGCTTGACGATGCCGACTCTTTGGTCGGTCTGGACTGTGCTGAACTGCAGGTTTGTCAGCTGAGCTTGTATTCGATTCACTATTTATAGATTTAGGAATTCCCCGCAGGCTCATCTGAAAGATAAAAAATTTATCACGAGCACGAATTCACAACTGAAAGGTCGGGGTGATTCCCTACAGACTCACAACTGATGGATCCAGGGATTCCCCACAGACCCACAACTGTAGGATCAGAGGGGATTCCCCACAGACCCACAACTGTAGGATCGGAGGGGATTCCCCACAGACCCACATCTGTAGGATCAGAGGGAATTCCCCACAGACCCACAACTGTTGGATCAGAGGGGATTCCCCACAGACCCACAACTGTAGGATCGGAGGGATTCCCCACAGACCCACAACTGTAGGATCAGAGGGAATTCCCCACAGACCCACAACTGTAGGATCAGAGGGAATTCCCCACAGACCCACAACTGTAGGATCGGAGGGGATTCCCCACAGACCCACAACTGTAGGATCGGAGGGGATTCCCCACAGACCCACAACTGTAGAATCGGAGGGGATTCCCCACAGACCCAACTACTGTAGGATCAGAGGGGATTCCTTACAGACCCAAAAATGAAGAATTGGCGGATTCCCACAGACCCACAACTGAAGGGGGGAATTCCTACAGACCCACAACTGAAAGATAAGGGGATTCCCCACAGACCCACAACTGAAAGATAAGGGGATTCCCCAGAGACGCACAACTGATGGCTCAGGTTCCTATTGCATCTCAGTCTGGTCTACCGCGTAGTATATCAGGAAACAAAATTCTCACCAATACACGAATGCGGACTAATCTCACACATGCATCGCTAATCTCCCTGCCAGGTGCAGGCCCTGCTGCCCGGCGGCAAAGTGCACGGTTCGCTGGCTCGCGCCGGCAAAGTGCGCGGCCAGACGCCTAAAGTGGCCAAACAGGAGAAGAAGAAAAACAAAACCGGCCGGGCTAAGCGGCGAATCCAGTATAACAAACGGTTTGTTGCCACCGTCAACCTGCCTGGCGGTCGTCGCCGCGGTCCCAATGCCAACTCTTAATTCCTAAAAATCATGTTTAAGACTGATTTATTGCTTATTCAGCAAGTCAGCAATTTGAAACTATTAAACAAAATGATTAAAATTTAGTGACTCCAGTCTTTGGCAGTCTTTGGAGCGGCTTGGATTGAAAAAAAAACAACGCGTGTCTGTGGTTGAGTTTTTGTCCTTTTGAATTTTTGTTAGCAACAACTAGTAGTTAAGTAAGTGTCGAGGGTATATTTTCTTAATTAGGCGTATCCTATTTATCATAATCAGGAAATCAGGTACTTTTTCCCAATTAGGTATGTTTCCTAATCAGGTATGTTTCTAATTAGATATGGTTCCAAATTAGGTATGTTTCTAGTTAGGTATTTTTCCTAATCAGGTATGTTTTCTAATCAGTTATGTTTCCTAATCAGGTATGTTTTCTAATCAGTTATGTTTCCTAATCAGGTATGTTTTCTAACTAGGTATGGTTCCAAATTAGGTATAGTTCCAAATTAGGTATGTTTCTAATTAGATATGGTTCCAAATTAGGTATGTTTCTGATTAGATATGGTTCCAAATTAGGTATGTTTCTAATTAGATATGGTTCCAAATTAGGTATGTTTCTAATTAGATATGGTTCCAAATTAGGTATGTTTCTAATTAGATATGGTTCCAAATTAGGTATGTTTCTAATTAGATATGGTTCCAAATTAGGTATGTTTCTAATTAGATATGGTTCCAAATTAGGTATGTTTCTAATTAGATATGGTTCCAAATTAGGTATGTTTCTAATTAGATATGGTTCCAAATTAGGTATGTTTCTAATTAGATATGGTTCCAAATTAGGTATTTTTCTAATTAGATATGGTTCCAAATTAGATATTTTTCTAATTAGATATGGTTCCAAATTAGGTATTTTTCTAATTAGATATGGTTCCAAATTAGGTATGTTTCCTAATTAGGTATGTTTCCTAATTTGGTGTGTTTCCTTATTTGGTATGTTTCCTA
Source organism: Macrostomum lignano (assembly GCA_002269645.1). Classification (NCBI taxonomy): domain Eukaryota; kingdom Metazoa; phylum Platyhelminthes; family Macrostomidae; genus Macrostomum; species Macrostomum lignano. Next base: position 20,834 of record NIVC01001998.1, on the reverse strand, counting down.
ATTAGGTACTTTTCCAAATTAGGCATATTTTGTTAATTAGGGTAATCTTTCGTTAGAAAAAGTGGTTATCCGCATGATAAAAAAATCCTGTTTTGTTTTTATAATTCTTTTAAAATATTGTGTAAGTCATGTTTACGTATCAATAAAATTCCAATAAAACAGGTAAGAATTGTGTGATATGTTTTAGATGCATAAATCGACATCATTTAGTACAGACAGACTGTTGGTGAAGCAATTCTCGGTAAGTACTTGATGTACTTTTCAGATTTTATTCGTCTTAATAGAGGCAGATTCTTTAATAATTACTGAGCTTGAATGATCGCGCACAAAAATGATGAGAAACTTTCCCTCACAATGAAATTTAATTGACTGCTAGTGGTCATTATTCATTGATTATAAACTAATTTGTCTCTGAATTGTGCGCGGAATTGATATGGCTGAATGAGTTTGTGTTTCATTTATTTTCATCCTTTTTTCTTGCCAATCTCACTTTCTGTCTATTTTGTTTACCATGCGGATAACCAATATATTATTTTAATTTTTAGCTGATAACTGAAGTCCATTTGCAGCAGTAGCGGCCATAGACAATAATGCCTTCCCTAGTAGTATAATCTTTCGTTAATAGTTTCTTAGACATCCATAGTCTATGGTCAGGCCATAGACAATAATGCCTTCCCTAGTAGTATGTTTCGTTAATAGTTTCTTAGACATCCATAGTCTATGGTCAGGCCATAGACAATAATGCCTTCCCTAGTAGTATGTTTCGTTAATAGTTTCTTAGACATCCATAGTCTATGGTCAGGCCATAGACAATAATGCCTTCCCTAGTAGTATGTTTCGTTAATAGTTTCTTAGACATCCATAGTCTATGGTCAGGCCATAGACAATAATGCCTTCCCTAGTAGTATAATGTTTCGTTAATAGTTTCTTAGACATCCATAGTCTATGGTCAGGCCATAGACAATAATGCCTTCCCTAGTAGTATAATGTTTCGTTAATAGTTTCTTAGACATCCATAGTCTATGGTCAGGCCATAGACAACAATGCCTTCCCTAGTAGTATAATGTTTCGTTAATAGTTTCTTAGACATCCATAGTCTATGGTCAGGCCATAGACAATAATGCCTTCCCTAGTAGTATAATGTTTCGTTAATAGTTTCTTAGACATCCATAGTCTATGGTCAGGCCATAGACAACAATGCCTTCCCTAGTAGTATAATGTTTCGTTAATAGTTTCTTAGACATCCATAGTCTATGGTCAGGCCATAGACAATAATGCCTTCCCTAGTAGTATAATGTTTCGTTAATAGTTTCTTAGACATCCATAGTCTATGGTCAAAAATAAAAACTATTCCAGCTGAATTGGTTACAATCGAAGAAGACACAAAAATATTATTAATAATAAACGACAACAATGGCACGCCGGTACGATACTCGCACTACAACATTCTCGCCAGAGGGCCGTCTGTACCAGGTAGAATACGCCATGGAAGCTGTAGGACACGCTGGCACCTGTATGGGCATACTGGCTCGCGATGGAATCGTACTGGCTGCTGAGAGGCGCAATATTAACAAACTGTTAGACGAGCCGGCCTTCTCTGAGAAAATCTACATTATTAATGACGATCTGTGTGTAGCAGTTGGCGGCATCACAGCCGATGCTAATGTGCTCATCGATGAGATGCGTTTAAGCGCTCAACGCTACCTGCTGCAGTATCAGGAGCCAATGCCTGTTGAGCAGCTGGTGTCCTCTATCTGCGATATCAAGCACGCCTACACAATGTTTGGCGGCAGGCGACCATTCGGTGTCAGCATGCTGTACTCTGGCTGGGATCTGAACTACGGCTTCCAGCTCTATCAGAGCGATCCCAGCGGCAACTTCAGCGGCTGGAAGGCCACCTGTATTGGCAGCAATGCAGCCGCTGCCAACAGCATGCTGGACCAGGAGTACACAGAAAATATGAGCATTGATGAGGCGCTCAGCCTCACTATTAAAGTGTTGAACAAATCTATGACAATGAGCAAGTTATCTGCCGACAAGGTGGAGGTGGCCGTGTTCACTCGGAAAGAGGGTCACACCTATCTGAGCCTGCTGCCTCAGTCTAAAGTTGAGAAGCTCATCAAGGATCTGGAGGAGGCCGAACTAGCCAAGAAGGAGGCGGAGAAGAAAACCTAAGCTGAATTGTTTTAAACTGTCATTGTTTAAAACGAATGTCGGATATATAATTATTCATTAACTTCTTTCCCAGTGTGTTCACTTCGTCTACGCAAATTACGCAAAAAACCTGCGCGCCAGAAATTTACTACTTAGTAAACGAGTAGGCTAATAGTCGTATCATTATTAATATTTATTTTAGGTTAAACAAGTGAACGCTTATCTGTATACCTGTTATCTGACCGAGGAAAAGTAATAAAAATGCAATGTCCCTAACTGGGTTTTTGTACCCAGTAGTAATTTTCTGTTCAAGTCTAGTATATTCAGGTGCCGATAATATTTAAGAAATAAATTGTTCAAACTTCAATGGCTCCTTTAAGCCCAGCGCAAGCACCAGATGAGTGCGTGTTGCTTACAATTTTTGCAGTTTTTTTCATAATCTAGCGCAAATTTTTATTGAATTTTATATGATTTTTATTACTTTTCGTTTTTAAAGGCAGTAATAGAACTCTATTCCATTAATTTATTTGCATGGATTTTGCTTCAGAACTAACCATATACAGTGTAACTGCTTATTCAATATACTCGTAAAATTACTAAATTTAGGTATGGTATTTGAATGTTATGCTGCATGCTCAGAAATCCCATCAAAGTTTAGGCAGATTCAATGGCAGATTCAATAGCAGACTCAGAACAGCTGCACATTCAATAGCAGACTCAGAACAGCGGCAGATTCAATAGCAGACTCAGAACAGCGGCACATTCAATAGCAGATTCAGAACAGCGGCACATTCAATAGCAGATTCAGAACAGCGGCACATTCAATAGCAGATTCAGAACAGCGGCCAGATTCAATAGCAGATTCAGAACAGCGGCAGATTCAATAGCAGATTCAGAACAGCGGCAGATTCGGAACAGCGGCACATTCAATAGCAGATTCAGAACAGCGGCCAGATTTAATGGCAGATTCTGAACAGCGGCCAGATTTAATGGCAGATTCAGAACAGCGGCCAGATTCAATAGCAGATTCAGAACAGCGGCAGATTCAATAGCAGACTCAGAACAGCGGCAGATTCAATAGCAGATTCTGAACAGCGGCCAGATTCAATAGCAGATTCAGAACAGCGGCAGATTCAATAGCAGACTCAGAACAGCGGCAGATTCAGAACAGCGGCAGATTCGGAACAGCGGCACATTCAATAGCAGATTCAGAACAGCGGCCAGATTTAATGGCAGATTCTGAACAGCGGCCAGATTTAATGGCAGATTCAGAACAGCGGCCAGATTTAATGGCAGATTCTGAACAGCGGCCAGATTCAATAGCAGATTCAGAACAGCGGCAGATTCAATAGCAGATTCAGAACAGCGGCAGATTCAATAGCAGATTCAGAACAGCGGCAGATTCAATAGCAGATTCAGAACAGCGGCAGATTCAATAGCAGATTCAGAACAGTGGCAGATTCAATAGCAGATTCAGAAAAGCGGCAGATTCGGAACAGCGGCAGATTCAATAGCAGATTCAGAACAGCGGCCAGATTCAATAGCAGATTCACAACAGCGGCCAGATTTAATGGCAGATTCAGAACAGCGGCCAGATTTAATGGCAGATTCAGAACAGCGGCCAGATTTAATGGCAGATTCAGAACAGCGGCCAGATTCAATAGCAGATTCAGAACAGTGGCAGATTTAAAGGCAGATTCAGAACAGCGGCAGATTCAATAGCAGATTCAGAAAAGCGGCAGATTCGGAACAGCGGCCAGATTCAATAGCAGATTCAGAACAGCGGCCAGATTCAATAGCAGATTCAGAACAGCGGCCAGATTTAATGGCAGATTCAGAACAGCGGCCAGATTTAATGGCAGATTCAGAACAGCGGCCAGATTTAATGGCAGATTCAGAACAGCGGCCAGATTCAATAGCAGATTCAGAACAGTGGCAGATTTAAAGGCAGATTCAGAACAGCGGCAGATTCAATAGCAGATTCAGAACAGTGGCAGATTTAAAGGCAGATTCAGAACAGCGGCTAGATTTAATGAGACTCAGTAGAAGCAGAAGCAGAGCATGGCTCCACGTGTTCACACTGTCATAGGTTTGAGAAAGCAACGAGACCACTTTATATTCAAATTTAATATTAAGCTAATATAAACTAAAGTTTGTATTAAAGCTCACATGCAATTAATCATAATCTGCAGCTGTCGCAGACTCTGCGCTCCATCGCACCTAATCGCCGCGGCGTGTTGGTGGCTGCCGCAGCGGTCAAGTTGAGCACATCGTCGACTTTGCGGTTAAGTTCAAATTTGCCACCGCTAGCGTCCTCGCTTTATCCTCCGATTAGTGCAGATGGTCGAAGTCTTAGTCGCAGTTCATACAGTCGCATTGAACCGGCAGATCTGCTTGTATTTGCTGATATTATCGGTCAGAATCATGTGATCACGGATCCGTTTGAGGTTCTTGCGGCTAACACTGATTGGCCGAGAGATTGTCGAGGTCAGGGTGGTCACGTGCTGAGGCCGGGCTGCGCGGAGGAGGTGTCTGCAATATTGCGGCACTGCCAGAAGCGCAGGATTGCTGTTGTACCTCAGGGAGGCAACACCGGCTTGGCTGGAGGCGGCGTGCCCGTGTTTGACGAGCTGGTTTTGTCGCTTAGCAGAATGAATCGAGTGCTTGAGGTGTGCGGAGTTTCGTGATTCCTTCTTTTCAGAGAATCCTTGCATCTGGGAAAGTGAACTTTAAAGAAATTAGTGTTCCTTTGTTGTCATTGTTATTCATCCACACGTCTGGCTCTTTGTCGACATTATTTTCACTCTTTCACTCTTCACACCTTGAACTCCATGTCTCCTTGGCGCCATTGTTTCACTCAGTGTCAGTTTGTCGCCATTATCTTCACTCCATGTCAGTTTGTGTGCCATCATCTTCACTCCATGTCAATTTGTCGCCATCATCTTCACTCCATGTCAATTTGTCGCCATTGTCTTCACTCCATGTCAATTTGTCGCCATTGTCTTCACTCCATGTCAATTTGTCGCCATTGTCTTCACTCCATGTCAATTTGTCGCCATCATCTTCACTCCATGTCAATTTGTCGCCATTGTCTTCACTCCATGTCAATTTGTCGCCATTGTCTTCACTCCATGTCAATTTGTCGCCATCATCTTCACTCCATGTCAATTTGTCGCCATTGTCTTCACTCCATGTCAGTTTGTCGCCATTATCTAGTTTCACTCCATGTCAATTTGACGCCATTGTCTTCACTCCATGTCAATTTGACGCCATTGTCTTTACTCTTCACTCCATGTCAGTTTGTCGCCATTATCTAGCTTCACTCCATGTCAATTTGTCGCCATCATCTTCACTCCATGTCAATTTGTCGCCATTGTCTTCACTCCATGTCAGTTTGTCGCCATTGTCTTCACTTCCATGTCAATTTGTCGCCATTATCTAGTTTCACTCCATGTCAATTTGACGCCATTGTCTTCACTCCATGTCAATTTGACGCCATTGTCTTCACTCCATGTCAGTTTGTCGCCATTATCTAGCTTCACTCCATGTCAATTTGTCGCCATCATCTTCACTCCATGTCAATTTGTCGCCATCATCTTCACTCCATGTCAATTTGTCGCCATTATCTAGCTTCACTCCATGTCAGTTTGTTGCCATTTTCTTCACTTCCATGTCAATTTGTCGCCATTATCTAGCTTCACTCCATGCCAATTTGTCGTCATTATCTAGCTTCACTCCATGTCAATTTGTCGCCATTATCTAGCTTCACTCCATGCCAGGTTGTCGTCATTATCTAGCTTCACTCCATGTCAGTTTGTCACAACTATAATTTTTACTCTAAAACTGTCCCAACTCGAATCGAACTCCAAGATTGACGCCGTGGCAGGCTTAGTGGTTGCCGAGGCGGGCTGCGTACTGGCCGATCTGGACTCTCACCTGTCTGAGCACGGTCTCACTGTGCCGCTAGATCTTGCCGCTAAAGGTAGCTGCCAGATTGGCGGCAACTTATCCACCAACGCTGGCGGAATTCGTGTGCTACGCTACGGTTCGCTTCGCGGCTCAGTTCGTGGATTGGAAGTTGCGCTGGCTAGCGGAGAGTTGATTGACTGCGGTAGAGTTAACGAGGACGAGAGTAGGCTGGTACAGCTGATGATTGGCAGCGAAGGCACGCTGGGCGTGTTGACTAAAGTGACGTTGGCGTGTCCGCCTAGGCCTGCTAATGTCCGGTTGGTTCTGATTGGCTGCGATAGCTTTCAGGTTTGCCCATGGGTGTTCGTTGTTTCTTAGAAAGAAAATAAACTTCTGCCAGCACCCTGGCGCAACGCCTTCGGCGACATCGTCCTACAAACAGCGCTGAGGCAATTCCGCCATTCCGCTGACTCCTGAGTGCGCACACAGGGTGTACAACGATTTAGACCATGGGTCGGCAAACTCCGTCCAGCGGAGCCTCTATCCAACCCCCTCGGGATCTTTGAAATGTCACAATAGCAATCCGGCCCGCTCAGGGTTTGTGTCTTCTCAGTTCTCTCCCTCTCTTTTCTCTCCTCTCCTCTCTCCTCTGATCTCTTCTCTTGTCTCTACTCCTTTCATTTCTCTTTTCTCTCTTCTGTCGTCTCTTCTTTCTCCTCTCTCCCCCATTCCCTCTCCTTTCCACTCTTATCTGGTAGAAAGTTTCCTGACCCCTGCCTTGTAGTCTTTCTAACCGTCAGGCATGTACACTCCCTGTGCCCTGGGGACTGGCTAAACTAATGTAGAAATCGAAACAGGGGTTGGTCTTATCAACGAGCTAGTGCCCAAAGGTCACACTGGGCACTTAACTGTCTGTCAAGGTCAGAGGATGACATCAACCAGTTCCTCTGAGCCGTGGGTTAGAAGTGAAAGCCACAGATAGTCAGTCGGTCCAGCAATCCTAAGAGTTGCCTTGAACTCCTGGGTTGCCATTCCAGAATAGAGTTAGGGTTCAAGTTCCTCTGCATCATCCGCCATGATCTTAATATCCGCAGTCGGTGCTTCATCTATTCTCGGCCGCTCGCAGTACCCTGGCCGAGACTTTGTCCGCATTTGAGGTCATGGACGCCGCTACTATGTCGGCCGTGTCTGATAATCTCAAACTGAATTGTCCGCTTAGCGGCAGCAGTGAGTTCTACGCCCTGGTTGAAACCGCCTCTTGCGATGCTAGCGGCTCGAATGATGCCGGCAAGTTGGATAAGTTTTTGGAATGCCTGGTCTCTCTCAACCATGGTGAGTAACCGTGTATAGGAGGGCACTTTATGAAGTTGATAGGGTTCGTATCTGGGAAGGATGTACGAACGTAGGATATAGATTTTAGACCAATCAATCTAGACATTTAGATAGAGGTATATAGAAGATATCAGTCAAGTCCAAAGACATGATCTAAAGAACTTGATTAGAAAGATCTAAAGACATTATTAAAGAGATCTGTAGAATTTGATTAGAGATATCTAGAACCTTCGGTCAGAGAGATCTAAATAAATTGATTAGCGAGATCTAGTGACATTGATAAGAAGGATCTAGAGACATTGATTAGAAAGATCTAGAGACATTGAGTAGTGATATCTAGAGACTATCATTATCGATCTTCAGGTTTTATAATGAGCTATATGCCTCTCCAAAGACTTTTAGATTCATATTCAAAAGCTTAAATAGAGATCTATAGATCTATAGATCTAGAGATTTTTGTAGAGATATATACAGATCGGTCATACATGTAGGATCAGAGGTTGATAAAAAATGCACTTAAAGTATGACAAAATCTCGTCAGAAAGCGCCGGCTCCATCGACGCCGTTATATCAAACGATTCGCGCCAATTTGGCGCCATCTGGGCGCTAAGAGAGCGCGCATTTGAGGCGCTGGTGGCCGACTGCGGACCGGCCGGCGGCTACATGCAGTTCGATGCGGCAGTGTCCGACAGGCTGGACATGCAGCGGCTTGTGTTGGCCACCAGAGCCGAGTTCGGCCAGCTCGATTGCGTCATTCGCGTGGCCGGTTTTGGTCACCTTGGCGACGGTAATTTGCACCTGGTGGTGACGGCGGATCCGGCCGGGGCTGCCGCCTGCGGCCTGTGGCCCCGCGTGGAGGCCTTCGTCTACGGCTGGCTGGCCCGGCGGCGGGGCTCCATCAGCGCTGAGCACGGCCTGGGCTGGAAGCGGAGCGCGTATCTGGGTGAGGGCTGGCGGACAGGCAGACTGACTGACTGACAAACAGACAGACAGACAGACAGACAGACAGACAGACAGACAGACAGACAGACAGACAGACAGACTGACTGACTGACAGACAGACAGACAGACAGACAGACAGACAGACAGACAGACAGACAGACAGACAGACAGACAGACAGACAGACAGACAGACAGACAGACAGACAGACAGATAGACAGACAGAGTCAGCCAGTCAGAGCACTATTTCTGCCATCCGCAGGTCACTGCAAGAGCCCAACAGCTGTATCCGTGATGGCGGGCATCAAGCGACTGCTGGATCCCCAAGGGATTCTCAATCCGTACAAAGTTCTGCCACCCTCGGCACTATCATATTGATGAAGATTGCAGCTTCCCAAAATTGAACATTGATTCAACATTGACACATGTGGACACATTCGCAATAATGGTTGCAATTTACATGTAACATTTGATAATGTATTTTTCGAAGTCAATTCCTGGTGATTTTTGTTGCTGGCTGTGACTTTTAGCCTTCATCCGCTAATCTGATTAAATTTGCTATTTTGAAATGTGCTTTGCATTATTTTGATTGCCAATCAATTTTAAAAGCTTTATAAACATTAACTGATTGATAATTTGATGACTATTTTGTATTCGCTATTGCTAGTTTGTTTATTAAATCTTTTAATTTACTTATTAAGCACTAAATTATTTTTAATGATTCTTAGGGGTGAGATTTCGGATCCAATGATTCTTAAAGGTGAGATTTCAGATCCAATGATTCTTAGGGGTGAGATTTCGGATCTAATGCTTCTTAGGTGTGAGATTTCGTATCCAATGATTATTAGGAGTGAGATTTCGGATCTAATGCTTCTTAGGGGTGAGATTTCGGATCCAATGATTATTAGGAGTGAGATTTCAGATCCAATGATTCTTAGGGGTGAGATTTTGAATCTAATGTTTCTTAGGAGTGAGATTTCGGATCTAATGCTTCTTAGGGGTAAGATTTCGGATCTACTGACTCTTAAGGGCGAAATTTCGGCTCTATTGGTTATATTGGGGTGAGATTCTCGTCTTCTAAGAATTAAATTACTTTAAATGAGAATTTAAGATGCAAGATTTTCATGATTGCAAATCAAAGCGCATCCATAATGAATTTCAGCAAGCAAAATGTCTTCCAGTCTAGCCTCGAAAGTTTCCGAAAAAGAAATTATTGAGAAAGGACGCTCTCTGCTGCAATCCGAAATTAGTAGCTTGTTTCAGTCTAAAGAGACTGCAGCTTCTGTGATGCAGCTGGTTGATGTTTTGATGGCGTCTGAAATTAAGGTAATTAAAAACTTTACCCAGTCCTGGTTAAGTAGTAAGTACTTGAAAATTTTATTTAACAATCAATACCAACTCTTTATTCTAGAAGCATCCTCAGTCAAAGTCGTCACCAGAACGTCTCGCCGTAACCGCTGAACCATCTAACAATTCTCTTGAATCCCAGGAATTGGAAAAGCTGGTAAAAGATAATGCTGATGTGAGTCATTTTGTTGTTTTGACACTAATACTACCTCAGCCAATTAGAAAGATTTATTTGGCACCCACACTACTCGATCCAGCCAATAAGAAAGCTCCAGTTGAACACCCAATCCACTCCAGCCAATTAGAAAGCTGCCTTCGGACAACCATTTCACTCCAGCCATTCAGAGAGCTCCATTTGGACACCCACCCCACTCCAGCCAACTAGAGAGCTCCATTTGGACACCAACCCTACTTCAAGCTATTAAAAAGCTTTATGGCTAACTTAACAGTTATACAGCTTTTTTAATAGCTTTCAACTTTAAAGACTGATCCCTAAGGTATATTTTGCTCCTCTTATTGATTATTAAATATAGATAATTGAACATTTATGCTATTCAATCAACTCATTTTTGCGCAGCTATCCCTGGCTAATCAGCAGTGGCTAGAATTTTGGCAGCGTCAGCGCGCTGATTGGCAGCGAGAATCGGACGAATTTGATCATCTTCAGGCAGAAGTGCACCGCTACTTGAAAGAATTAAATAGTTTAGGAGCAACAACTAACTTTTCAGTGGAAACAGAAAATAGTGGTACAAAAGCTGGATTTGGTAGCAATATTGAAACCGGAAGTACCGGTGCAACCGGAAGTACCGGTCCAACCGGAAGTACCGGTCCAACCGGAAGTGCCGGTCCAACCAAAAGTACCGGTGCAACTGGAAGTACCGGTAAATTCAGAAGTGCCATTGGAACCGGAAGTGCCATTGAAACCGGAAATGCAACTAAAACAGAGCTCGAATCTCCATCGAATTCAGTCGAATCTCTCCGCCAGGAAATCGATCGCCTATCGATCGGTCTGGCATCGGTGACGAGTCGACGCACCGAACTCGAGCTCGAACGCTCGCGCCTACTGGCCGAGGCAAACGCCTCGCGCGCCAAATTCGAACACGAACGACGCCAGCGCGAATCTGCGCACGAGGCGCTCGACGAGTTGCGCGAAAATTATTTTAATAGCGCAGCCGCCGCCGCCGCTCCGGTGCCGCCGCCGCGGATGAAGCGGAACGCGGAAGCTGCAGCAACGCCTGTTCAGGTTTTGCCGCCGCAGAAACCGCTGCCGCCGTGTCCTTCGGCCCCGCGTCGATCCTGGCTTCCATTAAAACCTTGAAGTGCAAAAGGCCTTGCAGGCCAGAGTCACAGCTACTAGAATAACTAGTTGGGCCACCCAGCACATTTGCGTGTAAGCTACTTTCAGTTCAGTAGCAAGTTAAACGGAAGCATTTTAATGTATTTTTAAAGCCAAGGTTCATTTAGTAAGCGTGTCCCTTCACGGAGTGACGTTTACGGTTGTTAATGACCGGTCGGGCACCGCTCCTTTGCGCTCTCCCCCCTGCCCTGGTGCCTTTGTGCTCCGTGCGTACTCTCTCTCCCCCCGTCGCTCCCCCTCCCCCTCCGTCTCTCTGCCCCGCGCGCACCCACCCCCGCTCTGGTTTTATAGGCTGCTCGCGTGGTTACCCCCCCCACTTAAACCTCCAACCGCGCCTTTCCACACTACCCCCGCCCCGCCCCACCCCAATTTTTATTGCCTTAACTCGGAATTCCAGCCTAAAGCTGCCATGTACATTTCAGAGGCTAAATGTACATTATTTCTGTGAGTCTTGGTGTTCGTTGTGTTGGTTGTTTTGGGGGTTGGCCTGCGCTGGGGGGTTGGGCACGCTTTTATTCACCTGAACTTATATCGATCGGAATGTACGCGCGTACATAATGAATGACAAATATATATATCGACTAACTTGGCCTTTGAGCCCTCGTACTGATTATTTCTCGCAATTCTGGTCTTACACTGGTGGCAGCGAAGCCCAATTCAAGTTGGCAGATCAGAATGGAAGAGCGAGATGAGAAGAGCAACGACGCCAGTTTGCTACCGCCCAAGTTTAGTGGCCAATCAAACGTGCACTTTTGGCTGAGCATCTTTGAAGACTTCGCCGAAGACAAGAATTGGGACGATGCAAAGCGTGCCTCCAAAGTGAAGCTCCTACTGAGAGGGGAGGCCCAAGTCTGTGTTTGGGACATGGCAGATGCCGAGAAAAAGAGTTATGAGAAAATCAAGGCACTTCTTCTCCAGCAGTACGGCGGCTCTGCCAATCAGCACCGCGCCATGCAGGAGTTCCAAGGTCGACAACGCAAGAATGGCGAGTCAATCAGGGAGCTCTCATTCGCTCTCAGGCTGCTGTACATGGGAGCCCGTCCGGATGACCCATCCACGCTCCGTGATCGGGAGGTCAAGTTCAGAATTATCCAGCTATTAAGCGCAGGGATACGCGAAGCCCTGCTCAAGGAGAGCGACTCGGATACATGCACACTGGGTACGCTGGTAGAGAGAGCCACCAGACTGGAGCAGGTGATGAGCAAGAATACCCCCGCAAGTTCGTCTATGGTCTCCGTGGTTGACGACCGGCTGTCCCGACTCGAGCAGCAGCTGGAGACACTGACAGCTGCCGTGACAAGCGGCGCCGCTAGAGGAGGCCGCGCTGGACCAGGCGACCGTCGGCAGGCCCAGAGAACATCCGGTTGCTACCAGTGCGGCAAAGACGGCCACATCGCGCGCAGATGTCCAACTAAAGGTGCCCACAAGCAAGGTCGGTGCTTCAACTGCTCCGGTTGGGGCCACAATGCAGCTGTCTGCCCAAGTAAAGCCCGGCCGGCGGGAAACTTCTGAGGGTTGGAGGCGACGGGCCAGCCCCAACCCGCCAAGTAAGTGCCCAGACTGCTCATTCAGTTTTTGTGCGCGCCCTGCTGCAAGAAAAGCCGGTCTGCTTCCTGCTCGACACTGGTGCGCAGACATCCCTCATCAGCCACAGCCTCATGCGGTCATGCGGCCTGCAGCTCGAGTCCGGGAGTAGCTGCTGTCCAACGTCAGTAGACGGTAGCCGCCTGCAGTGCCTCGGAACAGCCCGGGGAACAGTTCAAGTTGGAGAGACGACCCGATTGGACCATGTATTCAACGTCGTAGAGGGAATAAGCGTAGACCTTATCCTAGGGATGGACTTTATCGGTCGGGCAACCAGCGAGCTACGGATTAACATCAACAACAAGACTGTCTGCTTTAATGATGAGGCCGTGCCGTTTTTTACCAACAGCTCAAAAATTCGGATGGTGACCGGTACCCTGGTGGCCCGCATTGAGTGCAAAATCAACGTCCCCGCCAGGAGTGAGAAGCCGGTCTGGCTGCGAGTGAAGTCAAAAGATGAGCAGGGCGTTTTCGAGCCGAATGCAGAGTTTACTCAAGAGACCGGTTTGCTGGCATCCCGAGTTCTCGCCTTGTCCGCCGATCAGAGGATTCCCGTTCTCATGTGCAATCTGGGATCCGAGGCAGTAACACTGTATGCCAACAAAGCAGTCGGTGAATTCGAAGCTGCTGATGTACTCGAGCCGGTTGGGAACGTGAAGGAGAAACTGAAGAACTGGGACGTGAACCCCGAACTGACAGAGTTAGAGAGAGACAAGCTGATGACCATCTTGAAAGCCAACGACGACCTGTTCAGCACTCACGAGTTTGACCTCGGCTCCACAAGCGTACTTAAGCACCACATCGAGCTCGAGCCCGGAGCACGGCCATTTAGGCAGCGCCAGCGCCCGCTCCCCCTGCCGCTGAGGGACCGAGTCGACGACAAGATTGGCCAGATGCTTGCGCACGACATCATTGAGCCGTCGAGCTCTCCATGGGCCAGCAATTTGATCGTGGTCAAAAAGAAGAACGGAGACATCCGCATCTGCACTGACTGGCGCCAGCTGAATGCCGCTACGGTTAAGGACGCCTATCCGCTCCCACACCTGCAACAGTCCATGGACGCGCTCTCAGGCTGCTCTTGGTTCACGACAATCGATTGCAAGCAGGGTTTCAATCAAGTGGAAGTTGACGAAGCCGACCGCTACAAGACGGCGTTTTACTCTACCAGAGGACTCATGCAGTTCAAGAAAATGGGATTTGGAATGTGCAATTCGCCGGCTACGTTCCAACGACTAATGGAGCTGATCATGTCTGGCCTCACATGGGAGGAGGTCCTGGTCTACGTGGATGATCTAATAGTGTTCAGTAAGAGCTTTGATCAGCATCTAGTCAGCCTACGACGGGTTTTTGAACGGCTTCGAAGCGCTGGCTTGAAGCTGAACAAGGATAAGACCGTGTTTGCGTACCGTAGTGTCAAGTACCTGGGCCATGTGGTCAGCAGCGAAGGAATTCAGCCAGACCCCAGTAAGGTGGAAGCTTTAACGAAGATTAAGACGCCGAGTTCAGCTGAGGAAGTGAGGCGATTCATCGGCATGCTGGGATTTTACCGGCGATTCATCCACGACTTCAGCAGGATAGCCGCGCCTCTGCATGCAGCAACGCAAAAGACCGGCTTCACCTGGACGGATGAGTGTGAGAGCGCTTTCACCGAACTAAAGGAAAGGATCTGCAAGGCTCCCGTGCTTAGACTACCAGATTTTAGCCGGCCCTTCATCCTGAGTTGCGATGCAAGCGCATTTGCAGTCGGCGCGGTTCTCAGTCAGGCGCACGGGGATGCGGAACTGCCGGTCGCTTTTGCCTCAAGAACTCTGAATAAGGCAGAAAGGAACTACTCAGCTACCGACAGAGAACTGCTCGCCTTAGTCTGGAGCCTAAAACATTTTAGGTCGTACCTGTGTAACGTGAAGCACTTCACCGCGTTCACCGATCATCAGCCACTGAAGGGCCTGCTGCAGACTAAGGAACCTGAAGGGCGTCTGGCGCGCTGGCTTGACACGATTCAGCAGTTCAACTTCACGCTCTGCCATCGGCCTGGTCTAGAGAATGTCGTCCCGGACATGTTGAGTCGAACCGCCACTACTCAGCTCGACAGCAGCAGGGATCAAGACTTCCTGGAGGAACAGCAGCGCGATGCGCTTCTGCAGAGTGTCTTCAAGGCACTCACCGAGGGACGCGAGCACCTGTCCAACAGCAATCAGCAGAAGGTCGAGGTGTTCTTGGGCGATGATGGAATTGAGATCGGACCGCATGGCGCGCTGGTCAGGCAAGGAAAGCCGGTCGTTCCGAGCCATCTGCGAGCCGAGTTCTTGGCCGACGCCCACGATGCAGCCGCTAGCGGTCACCTCGGCGCGGACAGAACACTGCATAAGTTACGGGAGCGCTGCTGGTGGCCAAATATGCAGCAGGATGTCCAGAACTGGGTCGCCAGCTGTGCAGCATGCCTTCGGCGCAAGAACAATAGTCGCCCTCAGCGAGCTCCATTGCAGAGTACAGCACAGCCGGCGCGACCGTGGGAGACCGTGCAAATCGACATTAAGGGGCCGTTGCCAAGGACGCCTCGAAACAACAGCTACATTCTGAGCATCTGCGACTGCTTCTCCAAATGGATGGAAACCTGTGCTCTACCAAGTATCGAAGCCGAGCGAGTTGCTGATGTTCTGGTCCACCAAGTAGCCCTGCGTCACGGAGTTCCGGACACGATTCACAGTGACCAGGGCCGGCAATTTGAGAGCCAGCTGTTTCAGTCTCTGTGCGAGCAGCTCGGTATGCGAAAGACTCGAACTTCCCCGTTTCATCCGAGTGGCAACGGCCTGGTGGAGCGCGGAAACCGCACTCTCGGTAACATGTTGGCGACGGTCGTAGCGGAAAGCCAGGACGACTGGGATGTACAGCTGCCTTTTGTCACATGGGCATTCAACAGCTCTGCGCACTGTACAACTGGTCTGTCTCCGTTTCAAGTGCTACACGGTTGGCCACCAAGACTGCCGCTTGATGTCAAGCTGCCGCACACCAACAGCGGCGCTTCGGATACTCTGGAGTACGTCGAGGATGTTCAGAAACGGCTTTTGCAGAGTCGGAGGCTCGTCCACCAGAAGCTTCAGAGCGCGCAGACTGAGAGAAACGAACGATACAACAAGGACGTGCGGTTTCAGCCCTACAACCAAGGCGACCTGGTCATGCTAAGCTGTAAGACGGTGAAGCCTGGTCGCTCCAAGAGCCTCAGCAACCGCTGGACGGGGCCCTACGTCGTTCTCAAGCGGCTGGGTGAGGTCAACTATCGAGTGCGGCTGGCACCTGGCCTAGCGGTTCGGCGGCGTCGCAAGCTCGTGGTGCACCATGACCGCCTCAAGCCGTTCGTGGAGCGGCGCGGCTCTCTGCAACTGACCGATGAGCAGCAGCCGGCTCCGGCTACCAGCACCAGTCCTGAGCAGCTGGGTGTGCCTGACGCTTGGGCTCAGCTGTCAGGCGGCAATGACGATGACGGCGGCGACACCGAAGCAGCAATCGACCCGGTCGTCCCACCAGAGCTAAGACGTTCGGTACGACAGCGGAGGCCTCCTGATTTTTATCGCCCTGAGTGAACCTTTTTTTTGAACTTTTGCCATAGAGTTTTATTCCTCTTGCTTGGGGGGAAAGTGGTGTGAGTCTTGGTGTTCGTTGTGTTGGCTGTTTTGGGGGTTGGCCTGCGCTGGGGGGTTGGGCACGCTTTTATTCACCTGAACTTATATCGATCGGAATGTACGCGCGTACATAATGAATGACAAATATATATATCGACTAACTTGGCCTTTGAGCCCTCGTGCTGATTATTTCTCGCAATTCTGGTCTTACATTTCTAAACCAATTAGCCAGTTATTTACGCCTGTAAGCTTGGCCTTCTAAACTTATCAAAGTGATTTCAGCTGCCTTGTTTTTATAAAATAGCTTCCGTATTCTTCTTTGCTACTGAACTGATAGTAGAAAGCTGTTTTACTAAGCATACAGCCCATCTAGTTATTTTAGTATCTGTGGCCAGAGTTTAATGAAATCTGACAAACAACAGAAAAAAGCATCACTTCAGCTGAGACACTACCGTCAGCCCCCCCCCCCTGAACCATTTTCTACCCCCATCAATATTGTGTACTTTTTTGTCCTTTTTACACAACATGATGAGATCCTTTGTTCGATTGCAAACTCTAGTTAAACTGTCTCTAGTTCATTCTTGAGCTTTTTTATTGAACAAATTTCAACTTTTAAAAACAGTTAGTCAACGTCTTGTGCTTCCTGTGCGCTTTAATTTAAAAGCCGGCTATAAGCACAGCTATTTATCCATTATTAACTATTTATGTATTTTTATCTTACATTTAATGTGAGATTAGTGGCGAATGTACACTGAAACTGATAAAATAAAGTAAATAATTTTAAGCTTCGATTTCAAATCATCATATACGCGCACGACTAATTTTCGTACTTAGATTCGTTATTTATTTTTGTAACGCAACTGTTGTATAAATTACGCAACGCTTTAGTATTCAGCTTCCGAAAAGACAGCCAGAAACCAGTAAACTCCACTCAGATGAGCATCTCGATTTCCTTGACTGAATAGAAGTAGCCAAATGGAAAGTACCAGTTGATTCCCATGGCGAACTCTTCCGTGTGCAGAGCAGCGGGTGGATAAAAGTACAAACCGTTTGGATTCGTCCTGTGGCACGCCGAGTACCACCAACTTCCGCGAAACTGTTTGGCGCAGTTCCGCCTCGATGCGTGATTGTCCTTGTCGTGTGTGCTGAACTTCATGCCATTGTGGAAGGCCATGCAGTCTCCAACGCCAGGGTGGCTGGCGGAGAACCCCGAGATGCTCAGCCGAAACTTGTCGGCCTCGCTGGCCACGGAGAAGCTGGAGTAGTCGGCCAGAACTCCGTGCCATTCCACAGCCTCATTCGCATGCGAAGTGCTCGACCAGACGGCCAGGTCAGAGAGTGCACAGCTCGCAGACCTGCAGTTGTCAAGCACAGCTCAATGCTGAGCAGCTCACAGCCACAGGAGGCCAGCGCTATCAAAAAGTGCACCAATACCGTCATGACCGCACTGCACTGCACTCACCGAGCCAGTGGTTCGTGTGGGCTCCCTCTCCGAAGCCGGCTGCGTACTCGTCCAGTTGCGATAGAAGTCTGTCGAGTTGTCCACCCGACGCTGGATGCTGATCCAGCAGTCGCTGAGTGACGTCACAAACACCTGCAGTGAGGCATTGAGAGCTGCGGTCAGGCAAGTGCTGTCAGTTACCTGGCTGTCAGGTGAGTCAGTGCACGCTTGCTACTCACCCTGATGCAGCACGGAGACTGGTGAGTGTGAGGCGTCAGTCTGCGACACACAGCGCCACTTCGGTTTGCTGGAATGCGAATTGAGCTCAGCTGGGTGAGCAGCTTCATCAGGTTAAGGCATCGAGCATGCAGCCAGGACTCACTCACCCACGATGCACTGGGGCTGCTGAGCACCGTCTCGAGGGATGAAGACCAGCAGCTGGTGAGCGAGCAGGTGCTTGGCAGCCTGTGCAGCGCACTGCAGCACATCGCTGGCTTGGTTGATGGAGGAGACGAGGAAGTGGCGGATTTGACGCCCGACCAGCTGCTGCTGTGCACCTCATTTAGGATGACAGCAGCAGAAGTTGTTGTCAGGCAATTGCTAGAAATGCCAGCAGTTGATTCATTGTTGGGAAGTTGAAACTGTGTAGCTGAATGGCGCGATTTTGTGCTGCAGCTGCAGTCTACGCTCGAAGTCCTTGGAGTTCTGCAGCTCTTCGGAGCTTGCTGGAGTCCCGTTTTTATCAGAATTTGCTGCCATTCGCTGCGTGTTCTGCTAACATCCTTGTTTGTTATTGGCCCTCTTTTTGTGCCAAGAATATGTTGTTTTGCTGACACTGTTGGATCTTTACTTTTTATTGATTATTTTTTAGCTCTTCTGTGTTAGTCGAAGCTAGTGAAGCTGTCATGATAGAAACCTTTTATGACAAGCGTAGCAATTCGTTATAGGAGCATCTGGCCTCTGAAGTGCATTTTTTATTAGTTTACTCGTATTACTTGCTTTTTTAGCAATCATCATATTCTACAGAATTGATAATTTAAGCTGTGTATAAACCTCCTGCTGTCAACAACCCTTTCTCACTGGCAGTTTTGACTGGCATGTCACCGTAGGCTTTTTCTTCTCGCCTGGTATTTCTCAAGCCTTTTTCTTTTTCCTTATCAAATCAACTTGCCAAATTGAGCAAATTTAGGAATAAAAATAATGACAGTAGCCAGCAGTTTGAAGACTTGTTTCCCTTCAAGTGCTTGTCCGTCTCTACAAGATGTTTTGCAACAGCAAATAAAAGATACAAGAAAGACGATAATTAGTATTCAAATGCAGCTCCGGTAACTATAATTCCGCAAAACCAGTTTTAAAACCAGCAGCGGCTTGGCGACAGGTTGATTCAGCAGCACCGGGGCAGCTGCTGTTTGCCTTGCTGGTGTTTTCCTTAGGCATGGACTTTCTGTTCGATCTGTTTGGTGAAGCTGCAGCCTCTCTGTTGCTACTGTTGTTAGTAGTCTCTCCAGGTCGCAAAGCTGTGCTAATTCTTTGTGCCAATTTTCATCAGTCCATCCTTGATGGTTGATGCTGGATCGACGTTTAACAGCTATTGTTGTTGAGGCTGCTTGACTTTGTCTTTGACTCTCCTTTCCAGAGAGCACATATATAACTGATCCCTGAACGGCCGACGCGTCGCTATGGACGAAGGGTTGGCGCCATGCCACCCAGGGAGGTCTCTGGTGTCGCAGCAGCTATGGTGCTCACTGGAAAGGAGAGTTCAGCCCTGCGGGTGGCCTGGAGGTAGCGCATGATGCTCTCTGGCTCTCATGCTATCTGGACCTGGAACAACGTCGGAGTAGCGTTGTCTCAGCTGATTGAAATTTTCGGTTTTACTCGCTGCAGTAATTGATGTGTGTGGCCAATGTTGCATTCTTGTAAATAAATAAGAATGAGATTGATTGTCCAAGGCTCCTAACTGAGCCAAAACCAAGAAAACAAGTATCGCCCTCTAACGCGCACCAGGTCTATTTATAGACTGATCAAAAATGGGGTGGCACAAAGAAAAGTCCACCGTCACACCCTCCACCAAAAGATCGAAGCCGGAAAAATCGCAAGCCAAAAATCAATCGCAGGGTCACGCAAAGTTCGGATATGTCTTACAAAAAACAATGCAAACTTGGCCACTAATGACTTGAATAAAAGTTAAATCGCTCAGTCAGTCTCTAAATCACTTGGTCAGTCTCTAAATCACTTGGTCGGTCACTAAATCACTTTCGGTCCCTAGCCCAGATCCTGCTGAGACCATCGGCCACCGTGTTGCTTTCGCCTGGCTGGTACTGGATCTCGTAGTCATAGCCGGACAGATAGAAGGCCCACCACTGGAGTCGTGGGTTGGCGTGGTCCATCTGCAGGTACTGCAGCGGCTTATGGTCGGACTTGATGACGAACGCGGCGGCCTAGCAGGTAGTGCCGCAGCTTCTCGACCGCCCAGCGCACGGCGAGGCACTCCTTCTCGATCGTCGCGTAGCTCCGCTCCGCCGAAGTCAGCCGCCGAGATACGAATAGCACGGGATGGATGCCGTCTCGAACTCTTGCGTTAGCACCGCGCCGATCCCAGTCTCCGAGCTGTCAGTCTCCAAGGTGAACTGCCGACTGTAGTCCGGCGCGCGCAGCACCGGCTCGCTCGCCAGCAGAGATTTCACAGTCTCGAAGGCTCGCGTCTGCTGCTCTCCCCAGGCCGCCGTCAGGTCATCGGTGCCGACTTCTTCGTGAGGTCCGTCAGGGCCGCCACCTTTTCTGAGTAATCGGGCACGAACCGACGGTAGTGGTTGAGCACCCGAGCACAGATCGCAGCTGAGCCTTGGTCCGGGGCTGAGCCAGCGCCGTGATTGTCCGCACTCGGTCCTCCTTGTACCGATCTCACCTCCGCCGAGCTTGAAACCCAGGTAGTCAGCAGAGTTGCCGCCCAGGTAGCACTTTTCGGGGTTGCACCGTTAGACCGGCAGCCTTAAGGCGACCGAATACTTCCCTCAGGTCCTTGACGTGCTGCTCGAATGTCGCGCTAAACACGGCGATGTCATCGATGTAGGAGTCCGTGTTGTCCAGCCCTTGGAACAGCTTGTCCATGAGCCTCTGGTACGTCGCGCTGCTGCAGTTTAAGCCCATGGG